>REGM01000021.1:589804-603644 GCA_004194415.1 Aurelia aurita | reverse complement strand
GACATCTATCAATAGATGTCTTTTGGTCATACTGATTTTGTGTGCATTTAGGACATCTAATAATAGATGTCTTTTGCTCATACTGGTTGTGTGTGCAGTTGGGAGATCTAACAATAGATGTCTTTTGGTCATACTGAATTTGTGTGCAATTGGGACATCTATGGATTGATGCCTTTTGGTATTACTGATTGTGTATGCCATTGGGACATCTATCAATAGATGTCCTTTGGTCATGCTGAATGTGTGTGCAATTGGGAGATCTATCAATAGTTGTCTTTTGGTCATACTGATTGTTTGTGCAATAGGGACATCTATCAATAGATGTCTTTTAGTATTACTGATTGTGTATGCAAATAGGACATCTATCAATAGATGCCTTTTGGTATTACTGATTGTGTATGCAAATGGGACATCTATCAATAGATGTCTTTTGGTCATACTGAATGGGTGTGCAATTGGGATATCTATCAATAGATGTCTTTTGGTACTACTGATTGTGTATGCAAATGAGACATCTATCAATAAATGTCTTTTGGTCATACTGATTGTGTGTGCAATTGGGACATGTATCAATAGATGTCTTTAGGTCATACTGATTGTTTGTATAATTGGGACATTTATAAATAGATGGCTTTTGGTCATACTGATTTGTGTGCATTTGGGATATCTATCAATAGATGTCTTTTCGGTTATACTGATTAGTGTGCAATTGGGACATCTAAAAATAGATGTATTTTGGTCATACTTGTTTGTGTACAATTTGGACATCTATCAATAAATGTCTTTTGGTCATACTGATTGTGTTTGCAAATGGGACAGCTATCAATAGATTTCTTTTGGTCATACTGTTTGTGTGTGCAGTTAGGACATCTATCAATAGATGTCTTTTGGTCATACTGATTTTGTGTGCATTTAGGACATCTAATAATAGATGTCTTTTGCTCATACTGGTTGTGTGTGCAGTTGGGAGATCTAACAATAGATGTCATTTGGTCATACTGAATTTGTGTGCAATTGGGACATCTATCGATTGATGCCTTTTGGTATTACTGATTGTGTATGCCATTGGGACATCTATCAATAGATGTCCTTTGGTCATGCTGAATGTGTGTGCAATTGGGAGATCTATCAATAGATGTCTTTTGGTCATCCTGATTTTGTGTATAATTGGGATATGTATTAATAGATGTCTTTTGGTCATACTGATTGTGTGAATNATGTCTGGGCAATGAATTGTTTCTATACCATTCTAAAATTTGAAAATTGTTCAATAGCTGGAAGCAGTTTGCAAGTTCTTTTCCACACAAAATGACCAAAATGGAAGAAAGTTTCGTAACTGGAAGAGGCTACTTTGGCTTCTTATCGATAGTTTCTTATTGAAATGAGTGCATTGGAGAAGAATCTCCATTGAAAAGCTGGAATTAGTCCTCACTCCATTATTCCTTCTGTCCAGATCCCAGATTCCAGATTCCAGGCCATCGCGCCATCAGGCCATCGCGCCATCGCGCCATCAGGCCATCAGGCCATCGCGCCATCACGCTATTGGGCCATCACGCCATTGAGCCATCAGGCCATTGAGTCATCAGGCCATTGAGCCATCAGGCTATTGAGCCATCAGGCCATGGGCCGCCTTTTAAAGATAGCCTTCAGCAGAGTGCGGTTGGATCAAATTCATCAAGTCGGGTCATCAAAAAGTATAACAAGTTGTGTCGATAAAAAGCAACAAGTTGTGTCGATAAAATGTAACAAATAGCGTCGATAAAAAATAGCAAGCAGTGTTGATAAAAAGTAACAAGTTGTGTCAACCAAATAACATTACGTGTCAACCAAATCACTATGTTGTGTCAACCAAATACCATTACGTGTCAACCAAATAAGAACATATGTCAGCAAAATTTAATAATGAAGCAATTATCTTTTACAACTACTGATGTTTTTTTATTTTATTTTTGTCCAGAACGGCGCGCCATATAAAATTGCTTGATTTGTGGAAACGCACATGGTCAATGTTGCAACATAAGTTGTCCATTTTCTAATGTGTACAATTTGTTGACTTTAACTATGAATTTATAAACCAAGAAGAAGTATTAAAAGTACTGCAAATGAGAAATTTCGGAAAATATGAATGAACAAATTGATGAGTTATTCACTCTACCTAATCAGTCACATGTAATTTATGGATGTCCTGGCTGGGAATAGTTACATAATAATTGATTTGGAACAGGTTGCCCAACAATATATGACTTTTTGGTCACATGTTCATTTCAGGCTTATTGTGCTTTTATTTGTGCTTGTTAATGAATTCTTGGATATCTTTCTCTTTTCCTCCAATTACTTCTTCAACCTGGAAATCAAAGACAAATACCTTAATAGAGATATCAACACATATGTAGCATAAGGAGAGCAAAATGTCACATCAATATAGTTTTATTGTCTCTGCTCAGCATTTTCCTATGATAAAATATCGCATTGTTTGCATGTGTTTTTGCTTCTATGTTGATTATATGATGTTTAGTACCGGGTGTCCCAATAAAAAGTACTCCCGTTTAAAAAATCACCAAAACTCGATTATCAAACCTATCATAAAATTTTCTTTTTGATCTCTTTCGTTAATGATCGAAATATATTTAAAGATAATAAAATTGAAAAACCCTGTTCTGAGCTATACTCTTTAAGCGACATCGCAAATCTTGCTTTGGAGCCATTATTTGGAGATTTGTCATTGTCCTTCAAGTCTATAAAGATAGTTTGTTATTCTCTCTGACATTTATGACCAAACTAGAAGCTTAATTCACAAAAAGAAATTAATCTGGTAATCATCAGTGCACTTTTGCAGTATGCTTCAAAACCAGGCAGCCCTCAAAAGAGCTAATTTTGCTAGTTTTAAAACCAATCACAAGATCAGCTATAGCTCGGAAAAAAATTTGGTCTTTGATCTACTTGCCAAAAAAGAAATTTAAAGGTCGGCCCTGTAATCAAATTGTGGCGATTTTTCAAACAGGAGTACTTTTTTTTGGGACACCCGGTATTAATCTTAATTTGCAATTTTGATTTTAAAATTTTGATGCCAACAAAACTGACAGGAAGAACAAGCGGCTGCCATATACTGTTCAATACTTTGCTTCTGTCTCTTTTAAATGCGTATAAATAAAAAGTGCAGCTCTTACTAACTATTGCTATTTCTAGTATTAATCTTAAATTTTCATGGGTTGATAACGAATCGTCTGTCCATTTGAAACATGAAGGCAGCCAAATATGCCCTAGCTAATATGCAAGATATTAACGAAAACATGTTTAAACCCTCTTTCTTGATTCAATTGTGCTTGTCTAATGTTATCTTAGCAAGTACTCCTCCACAGCTAACCTTAAATCTGATATTCTCTGTATCCATGGTGTCACAATCAATGTAGATAAATCAGTGGACAGTCAAATGATGCCAAAAGATGTCCAGAGAATAATGACTACGGCGAATCTGAACATTGCAGAAACTAGCTAATTTATGTTTACTCGATTAGGTTATTTGTTTTATCATTTTATTCTATCTTGTGTGAATGCCAAATTAATAAATTGGACTGATGACATTGACATGTAGACTCATCATTTAACTCCCTTCACTCACGTTCATTGGAATGAATTGAAGGGGAGGAAAATTACAAGAAAATAATGAATTTAATTGACATTTACCCTGGCAAAGATTTTACATCAAAACCTTAGAATTGTAGCAGTTATGTTTTTATTCTTTCTTCTCAGCTATCTTTGATGGTGGTTTGAGTTTTATACAATGCGGCTGATGTATATGTTCCACTTAACTAACTCACACCAATTGATGCGCTAATGTCAAAACTATGTATGTATGTATGTATGTATGTATGTATGTATGTATGTATGTATGTATGTATGTATGTATGTATGTATGTATGTATGTATGTATGTATGTATGTATGTATGTATGTATGTATGTATGTATGTATGTATNATGTAGATAAATCAGTGGACAGTCAAATGATGCCAAAAGATGTCCAGAGAATAATGACTACGGCGAATCTGAACATTGCAGAAACTAGCTAATTTATGTTTACTCGATTAGGTTATTTGTTTTATCATTTTATTCTATCTTGTGTGAATGCCAAATTAATAAATTGGACTGATGACATTGACATGTAGACTCATCATTTAACTCCCTTCACTCACGTTCATTGGAATGAATTGAAGGGGAGGAAAATTACAAGAAAATAATGAATTTAATTGACATTTACCCTGGCAAAGATTTTACATCAAAACCTTAGAATTGTAGCAGTTATGTTTTTATTCTTTCTTCTCAGCTATCTTTGATGGTGGTTTGAGTTTTATACAATGCGGCTGATGTATATGTTCCACTTAACTAACTCACACCAATTGATGCGCTAATGTCAAAACTATGTATGTATGTATGTATGTATGTATGTATGTATGTATGTATGTATGTATGTATGTATGTATGTATGTATGTATGTATGTATGTATGTATGTATGTATCATTTATAAATATTAAAATTAAAAATATTTACAAGTTTTATAATATAAAAATAGATACAATACAATATATAAGATTAAAAACGTAAAGAAAAACACCCCTAATTACAGTGGCAGGGATAGCATTAAAAGGTAAAGCTGACCTTATTTCCTAATGGTCCCCTTAGAATCAATACTTAGGTTTTCAAGAGACCATATTTGATTCAATACGAGTGAAGTGCCTTTTATAAATCAGCCCTTGTGAAAAAAATGTTTGCCACTGTCTAAGCAATTAATATAAATTGTTACCTAGCTTGTTTTAAGGTATTCAACATATTTTTGTTGTCAGACAGCTGTAACGAAAAAACAAAATGCTAAAGAATCCAACTTTCTGTGCAATTGCCTTTGTTCATGGTTTCATCATAGTAGAAGCATGCAGGATTATCTATAGGGTCATCATGGTGAATTTGAATCTTTCATTTTCATGCCAACCTCATTTTCATGGGAACAAACATAACTGAAGTTTTTTTAAACCTACCTCTTTACCATTTTTGTAAAACTTAAATGTAGGCATTGCACTTATACCACATGATTCTGCTGTCTCCTGTGAATAAAGATAAAAGTAAAGAATTAAACACTGTCACCCTGCCTTTCATTACAGGAAACTACTCCTTCTCATATAGCAGTGAAGTATTGAAGTTGCATTCTCGTATAGCAGTTTAAAACCAATTTTTATATACGCATTTTCATCAACGTTCACTTTCGCAAAAATGACACCAGTGTATTCTTCTGAAAAGGCCTGAAAGTGAATTAAATCATATGATACATAAGCTGCTAGTCAGCATCATTGTGTGGTGCAAGAAACTGAAATATTCTGAAAGCTGTCTTACTCTCAATCCGTCAATTATGCTCTGTCAATCGAAAAATTTAACGGTATTCATCAAATTGGGAGTTCTGCTCAACTCAGTTCAGTTTAATTTTAAAATTCCAAAACATACACACAACAAATAAAATAGCTAATGGTTAGAACTTCACAATTTTAAATGAAAATGTTACACAAATACAGAGAGATTGACTCATCATTTTACAAAAAAGGAGCAAATTACAAAAAGGAGAAAATAACAACACTACTCACAGCATTGTCATCAACGTTCACTTTCGCAAAAATGACTCCAGTGTATTCTTCTGAAAAGGCCTGAAAGTTGATTAAATCATATGATACATAAGCTGCTAGTTGTAATAAAGTATGTTCACATAAATGAGGTTTGATTGCATGGTAAATTTGAATTTTTAAGTGCATGAATTCATTACCTGAGATCCTTGCATGCAACCATTTTTCAAATTTGTCTGTTTTGAAATTAACTTTTTAACACAAAACGCTTAAAAGAGTTTCACACATTTTTAAGGCAGTTTACATACCTGGATAGTCGAAAAAGAGTCTGTGTGTTCCAGCGGCCATAAATAAAAAACATGTGATATGATTTTGTTAATTAAAATGTTTGTATGCAGCTGAATGGATAGATTAAATATACTGGGTGAACCAGAAAAAAAGTTCAAACTTTTGAAAATTCATAGCACCAAGATTACTGGATGGATTAGCATGAATCAATAACTTGATGAGCAAGGCAGCTGTTGTTTGATCATGACTTTTGGACAACTTGTGTTTCTTTGAGACAGAAATTTGAAGAGAATCTTACATTGCCAGCAAACGAATTTATCAAAGCAATCAATGGGTATGTAAGTTAAATGCATTCTTTCTGCTACATATAAAAATAAAACACATTTGATTTATTGCCGATGAAACACACATAACTTACTATTGAGTCACCTGGGTAAATAGATGTGAAATTTTCTGCCAATTTGACTTGCACCCTTATTTACGTTGCTGTAAAAAGACTGTGTCATCCCTGCGGAAGTATGTAAAAGTAATACCTACTAACTTAGTAACAGTAAGAACACGTCACGCACCCTGTCATTTTCTCAAGAACGTCTTTCTCAAATGAAATTTAGAAACACATGCATTCCTTCAAGATTTTCCGCTTGCTAACTGCTTGCAAACATTTTGTTTTGAACATTACAATTTACAACATCAAATTTCTATGATTAGATGTTGATGACTTTTAAAAAAGGTCACTAACATCAACAACTTTATATACCTGAATTTTGGGAGCAATCATCCTGCAAGGACCACACCAATCAGCATAGAAGTCAACGACAATTAAAGCATCATTGTGTTTCAGCAGCTCATCATAATCACTCTGTATAGAAAAACAACAGTAGCACACCAATTTCTTACTGAAGTTGTCTTAACCCTAATTCGCATGGAGGGGGCGTTTTTTACCCTCGGTAGACTTTTGCTAATTACTCTAAAACTGTACAACACAGAGTAACGAATCCTTAGTGATTTTAAGCAACTAAAAGTTTGATATCCTATTGTTCAAAATTTAGTCACGTCACTGTAATTAAACCATTGTTGGCGAGTGGTTGAAGAGAAATAGACACAAATCTTTATAACATTCTAAAGAGGGCTGTCCTTTGATATGTTATTGTTTTTGGTGATGCCAGAAAAATTTTAATTCTATGATGTTATACTATCATAGGACGTCTTATATTGAATGAAAAGTGACAGTATGTGACAAATTTGATCTAAATTGTATGAAAATGATGTCTCACAACGATTTTATGCATTTAGAGCTTGAAATGACCTTAAATTACCAACAATAGTAAAAAGGTTGTATTCATTCAAAAGGTCAAAGGTCAAATTACAAATTAAAGCACTTTGTTCTCAAAATGGAACTCATCATTAAAGACCTTTTCCGGACGATTATAGTCAATTTTGTAAGAAATAAATTGATATTAGTTGAGATATCTATGATTTACTAAATTTCCTTGGTTTTCTTGTTGCCTAGAAATGATGCATGTGACTTATTAATTAGTTGCACCTTAATTTGAAACATAATCACAACTACTACTTTTAGGGTCGGTTGCATTGTTATATCTATTATAGTTGCAATGAAAACAGAGGGGAAGAAAAACGCTCTCCTCCATGAACAAATGTACTGCAAATCGCCCATGCAAACAGGCGCGGTCTGGCCCAGGTGGCAAAGTGGTGATTGCCACCCGGGCCCTCCGTTCTGTAATGTGGAGAAAAACATTACGGGCCCTTTTCGCGAAACCCGAGAAAGAAATTTGAATTGCTTGAAGAATCCTTCCAAAGTGACTGAATGACTATTTCGGAAATTTTAGGGAAATCTAGTACGCAATAGTACTTACAAATTTTCAGCTCGCTTCGCTCGCACTCATTGCCGACAATCTAACACAACTTGGATTTCGCCACCAAATTTCCTTTTATTCAGCAATCGGAATCATAGACCTGATATATACAGCGTGTATCTTAACTTGATAAAAATGTTATTATACAGTTGATTGGTTTCCTCAAAATTTCTGTATGTTCTTCTAAAATCTCGTTCTCTCTCTATTTTAACAGTTGCAGAAAAACAACAACTGAATTCATTTTTATGCGATCTAAAGAGAAATCCTCTCCTCAAAAGCTAACTTTTTTCATTTTTATTGATTAATTAATCACCAACATTTTGATTTTCCAACAAACGTAAAGCTTCTGAAACCCCCAAAAAGTGTCAAAACCAACTAAACTCTTTTTTCAAAAGTCCAGGCACTTGGCCTATTATTTATCCTTGTGATCTATTATGAAGCCGACTATCACAACTTAGACATCAATCAAAAGATCTTGAAGAGAGGAGTTTGAATTTGAAGAGGAATTTGAAGTTTGAGCTCAGTAAAAGGGGGCTTTGTCTCTTGTGAATTCTCGTACATTTTATGTTTCAAATTGCAGAGGCATCAATTTTATGTCATCTGAATACCCGAAAAACTTTTCAGTTACTCTTGAGAGTTTGAGATAGCTGATGTCCAATCTCGTCCCCAGAGTGAGTTCGTTGCTCTACCTCTACTCTGGGATACAAGTGGCCGTTCTGCAATTGGATTGGCTATTCGAAAACAATAGATAACATAAACTATTTCTCGAAATCTTACTAATTATTCGAATAACAACAATAAAATCTAGCCACTAAGCAACAACCACTACAATGTTGCTTTATTGTTTGGAATCTAGGTCACATAATGAGCGCTACCCTGCCAACAGCAAATCCATAATGGCTGCTAATCCGCCCTTATTTTGGGCTGATTGGGACTAAGTGTACCAGGGTGTTCACTCGGCTTTGTGACTAGAGTATGACGTAAGAACACCCTGGGAACGAGGTTGGCTGATGTCAGCAGTTGATCATTGTTGAATAAATTGTTTTAATTGATAAAGAACCTACAGTCAATCAAATGATTGTGGCACTTATCTTCTTCAATATAGGGNTGCTTCCGATCAATGCTCCTCCGCAACTGGTTTGGCGAACATTGCTAACAGAATTGCCAAATTGCGAAGCAACAATCTGAAATAAAATGTTGATTATCATGATAAAATTGTTGGAGATAGTATCAAAGAAACTGTTAGGATCTGTGATAAAAATTTATTACAACTGTGTAACTTTGACGATTTACTCAAGCAAGCAATCTCGTCCCCAGAGCGAGTTCGTTGCTCTACCTCTACTCTGGGATACAAGTGGCCGTTCTGCAATTTTATTGGCTATTCGAAAACAATAGATAACACAAACTATTTCTCGAAATCTTAATAATTATTCGAATAACAACAATAAAATCTAGCCACTAAGCAACAACCACTACAATGTTGCTTTATTGTTTGGAATCTAGGTCACATAATGAGCGCTACCCTGCCAACAGCAAATCCATAATGGCTGCTAATCCGCCCTTATTTTGGGCTGATTGGGACTAAGTGTACCAGGGTGTTCACTCGGCTTTGTGACTAGAGTATGACGTAAGAACACCCTGGGAACGAGGTTGGCTGATGTCAGCAGTTGATCATTGTTGAATAAATTGTTTTAATTGATAAAGAACCTACAGTCAATCAAATGATTGTGGCACTTATCTTCTTCAATATAGGGAACCTTTTCAAAAAGAAGAGTATTATCTTGAATTTTTATCCCTTGCAATATAAAAAATATTCCCCGGTAGTGAGACTGGGGACCCTCATCTTGCTTGCTTTTGTGCTCAAACACAGCATGGTGACTATACCATTGGATGGGGGTGGCCCTGCTACCAGTGGTGTGGCCACGGGGAGGGATGGGGGGCATTTGCCCCCTCCACTTTTGTCAAAAGAAGGTCCTCAAGATTCGTTCAAAAACGAGGAGAAATTAGCTGGGTATAGGTAAGGTAGGGTAAGAATTTTCCAAGAAATGCTGGAAAGTGACTAGGAGAGCCATTCTAAGCCAAAGTAAAGGTTTGCATTTTACAAATTTTCCCACACGTTTCAAGGCTTCTTTCCATTTCGGGGTCAAGCAAACATTGGATTGTGAGAAACGATCCAAGACAAAGTATAAGGTCTTTGCGCAAAAATGTTCCCAATGATGGTGATTCTTAGAAAACTGTTACAAAATTGTCAAAGTTTCCAATTGATAAAGATGGGATGGAGATAGGGATTCTAAGCCACAGAATATGATGTTTAATCAAAAAATTTCCTGGGGATGCTAACTTTTAAACAAATTTCACAAATGGTCAAAAATTCTATATTAATATCGGCAAACATGGGATCGAGAGAAGTGTTCTAAGCCAAAGTAGAGGGCGTGTCCTGAAAAAAATTTCCTGCGGGCTTCGCCCCCAGACCCCTCGTTTCCTTTTTGGTCCCAATAGTATCCCTCTAAAAATATTGAACATTCTCTTTCCCGGTTCCACTCTCTCGTATATATAATTAATGAGTCCTTTCAGTCTGGTACTTTTCCTGCAAAAATGCAGCTAGCCAAAGCCAAAGCCATTCAAGAAGGGCAGCCTCCTAAATTCTTGCAACTACAGACCAACATCTCTTTTGGTCTGTATTTAGTAAGATTGCTGAGAAAATTATGTACAAACGTTTATATGATTTTTTGGAACTACACAATATCCTGTACAATCTTCAGTTTAGTTTTTGTGCTTGTCACTTGGTGAACCATGCACTGATAAGTTTAACAGAATCAATTAAAAATACTTTAGATAATAAAAAGTTTGGATGAGGCATTTTTCTTGATTTACAAAAGGCTTTAACAGTCTGTTAATCATCAAATCCTTCTAAAAAACTTGATCACTATGGTGGGAACAGCATTATCTTGGTCTAGCTCTTATCTTAGTAACAAGGAGCAGTATGTTTCGGTTAATGGCCATAATTCCAATAACCAAAGGTTACTTGTGGTGTCCCATGTCCCACAAGGATCTGTTCTTGGTCCACTCCCTTTCCTCATTAATATCAGGGGCAGATCCAGCCTAAAACTGACTGTGGCGGCTGCGAGCGCGAAGAGCGAGCTATACGGGGGTCCGGGCCGGAAAATTTTTGGGGGCCACGCCCTTCACATCCTTGGAAACGCCCTGTTTAACGATTTGTTTTTAAAATTTGGAGAATAAATTTAGCCAGAGAATGCCCTTTCACAGGGAGAACTAATCAAGAACGGCAACATACAGAACTACACTTTCTCTTTGTATAAAAATTTTTCAAACATAATCTCCTACAGTCTCTTCAAATCCTTTGGAAAGTAATGAAAGATGAAAGGAAGCCTGCCAGTAGTAGACCCATTATCCAAAACAAGAAAGTCTACTTTTGGATAATGGGTCTGCTCGTAGGCTATTGAAAAGCGGTTTCTCATAAAAAATGAGTCTATTTTCCTTGAGTATCAAAAGGGCAATCGATTAATTCACTGAGTTTTGAATGATTGCTGCCTTTGAAACACCTGTTGTTTTCTAACAATACTAAAGATACTGATGTGTAAACACTCTATGGGTGTTTTTGTTCTATGAATATCAGCAAGGGAAGGGCCTTTGCTTTTGGGCCATAGTGCATGTTCTGCTATGTGATCGTAGCAAAGTTGTCAGATCTTTCATAATATGTTTACATCTACATCTTTTACATCAAACATTTTCCGATGTCAGATCGTAAGTGAAATTGTTGACTTCTGTTTCCTACATGATTCTATCTCACTGCGTTGCATTAGCAGAGACTGGGAGCCGGTTTCACAGGATTGGTGGATGGTTGACCCACATTGATTTCTATTGGTCTGCTCCATTTTTCAAAGTGAAGAGTGGCTCACCGTGGCTCCCGCCATTTTTTAATTGATTTTATCGCACAATGATTGGTTGAATCCTGAAGACCGTAGACTTGCCCCAAGTCTATTCCATGAAGTCCTTCCAACCGATCCGGAATGGCGGATCCGGGAACTATGGGAAAGGGATCGGTCGGAAGGACTTCATGGAATAGACTTGGGGCAAGTCTATGAAGACCGTGGCTCAGATCTGCCAAGTGTGGCTCCCGCCAATTTTCAAATCTTATATAAGCCATTTAATGATTGGTTGTGTAGATTTGACAGCTGCCATTATGATTGGATACAAACAATAATCAGTTGTTACGAGCATTTGACAGAGTGGGAAACTAATTCATTGAGTTGGATGTGAGAAGTGTTCGCTTTTGAGCCCTGTGGGACAGTTCTGTTTTATTCATGGAAATCTGACCGTGGCTTGAGCGACCTTCGCCACCCTCTGGATCCGCCCCTGAATATTAATGATATTTCTAAGTCTTCATCCAATTTATCTTTTTATATTTTGCTGATGATACCAACATTATTTTGAATCAGCAAATTTAGAACAAATTCAAAAGGTTGTAAACAATGAACTGAAGTATGTTGAAAAGTGGCTGGATGATGCAAACATGCTTGCATTGAATGTTGATAAACTAACTTTATTATTTGGGAGCATGAAAGTTCCTTAATTTGCCCACAGGTTTTATAACATGATCAAAAATGTTCTTGTTCACAAAATGTTCTTGCTCGAATATCACGTTACATGGACAGTGAAAAACTACAGCTGTTAATGAGGACGTTCGTTTTGTCTCATTTCAGCNCCATGAAGTCCTTCCAACCGATCCGGAATGGCGGATCCGGGAACTATGGGAAAGGGATCGGTCGGAAGGACTTCATGGAATAGACTTGGGGCAAGTCTATGAAGACCGTGGCTCAGATCTGCCAAGTGTGGCTCCCGCCAATTTTCAAATCTTATATAAGCCATTTAATGATTGGTTGTGTAGATTTGACAGCTGCCATTATGATTGGATACAAACAATAATCAGTTGTTACGAGCATTTGACAGAGTGGGAAACTAATTCATTGAGTTGGATGCGAGAAGTGTTCGCTTTTGAGCCCTGTGGGACAGTTCTGTTTTATTCATGGAAATCTGACCGTGGCTTGAGCGACCTTCGCCACCCTCTGGATCCGCCCCTGAATATTAATGATATTTCTAAGTCTTCATCCAATTTATCTTTTTATATTTTGCTGATGATACCAACATTATTTTGAATCAGCAAATTTAGAACAAATTCAAAAGGTTGTAAACAATGAACTGAAGTATGTTGAAAAGTGGCTGGATGATGCAAACATGCTTGCATTGAATGTTGATAAACTAACTTTATTATTTGGGAGCATGAAAGTTCCTTAATTTGCCCACAGGTTTTATAACATGATCAAAAATGTTCTTCAGTTCACAAAATGTTCTTGCTCGAATATCACGTTACATGGACAGTGAAAAACTACAGCTGTTAATGAGGACGTTCGTTTTGTCTCATTTCAGCTACTGTCCGCTTGTTTGGATGTTCTATGATAGAGCTTTGAATCATAGAATAAATCGTATTCACGAAAGGGCATTACGCATTGCATACAAAGATAACGAGAATGATTTCGGTTTTCTCTTGGAGCAGTCTAAATCCGTGCCAATACATGTAAGAAACCTACAGTTGCTCATGACTGAAATTTATAAAACAAAATGCAGTCTGAATCCACCATTCATGAAGGATATTTTCATGCAGCGAAACATTAGCTACAGTCTAAGGCATGGCGATGACGCTCAACTTCCAAAAGTACGAACTACGTCCTTTGGAGTTGAGTCCATTACTTACCTTGGAAATAAACTGTGGCAGTTTTTACCGCAAGGAATAAAACAATCAAACAGCCTTCCTATCTTCAAAAAACAAATTAAATGTTGGAATGGTGAAAAATGCAACTGTAGGCTCTGCAAAATATATATCCCAAAAGTTGGGTTTCTAACAGGATAGATTTTTAACTCTTTTTGTCCTGTAACATTTTTTATCTGATTGTATATTGTGTATATTGTAAATAGTAGGCCTTAATTAGCTCTAATTTAGCTATTCATTTTTTTCTAGCCTACTTTAAATAGATATTTAATAATAATAATAATAATA
>REGM01000021.1:549047-585371 GCA_004194415.1 Aurelia aurita | reverse complement strand
AATAATTGAATCATCCCGGGTGAGTTACTTCTGGCATGCCTAAGTATGCTAGTGGAAACGTGGCAATAATTGAATCATCCCGGGTGAGTTACTTCTGGCATGCCTAAGTATGCTAGTGGAAACGTGGCAATAATTGAATCATCCCGGGTGAGTTACTTCTGGCATGCCTAAGTATGCTAGTGGAAACGTGGCAATAATTGAATCATCCCGGGTGAGTTACTTCTGGCATGCCTAAGCATGCTAGTGGAAACGTGGCAATAATTGAATCATCCCGGGTGAGTAAATGATGTATACCATGTTTGAAAATCTTACTGGAAAGACCATCAATCCGATTTGAAAAATTTCGATGCCAGTGGCTGACTAATTTAATTTTGAGAACTTTGACATAATTCTATAATCAAAATCTTCATCAGCAGGTCTTTGAAGGTCCCTTTTGGAAAATCCTAAAACAGATTCTTGGATAATGGTTTCTGCAAGACCTAACGCATCTAAAATGATGACATAGCTTCCGAAATCAATTTGAAGCCTTGCAATGACAATGGCGTTAAACTGTATCAATCGGCTAGATGGTTTTTGGAGTAAGATTTTCCAAACATGGGATACATTTTTTGACTCGTTTGTTATACTACAGTCGTGGCCAAAAGTTTAAGACTGCATTTTAGTCGATAACATTTGTTGACGCAAGGAGCTGCAATGCTACTGCTATGACGTTTGAGTTGTCTTTGAGTTGTTTCAGGTTGACTTCAATGTAGATTCCGAATTTCGATGTTGTTGTTTGAAATTTTGCGCCATTTTGCTATGACGTCAGAACGAAATCTATAGAAATTATCGGAAATTGTAGAGGTCCTGCCGACAAGGGGGTTGACCCAAAAAATGTATTACTCACCTGGATTTGATATCATTCCATGCAGAATTCATTTCTTTGATTTGTTTACAAAATATCAAAACTCTGCGAAAAGGACGGCTTCGGGGAAACCGTCACATGAAGGCTTTCAGTCAAAAGCCATGGCCATAAGGTTAAGACCAGCCCTTTACTCATAGCTTGAAGCAACACATCGCATAGTTATTCGCAATTAATTTTCAAGAATTTATTTTATTATTCTAATTATTGAATATCAAAGGCTTTACATTATAAGCCCAGGATTTTTATACATTTCCCAAGGGTGGTCTTAAACTTATGGCCAAAGCTGTGGACTGAAAGCCTTCATGTGATGGTTTCCCTGAAGCCGTCCTTTTCGCGGAGTTTTGATATTTTGTAAACAAATCGTACTGTGTACTCCATGAGTCAAAAAGGAGGGGGATCAACACAATCGTAATAAAATCGCAAATACAATTGGCAAAAACATTTTTTCATCATTCAGATAGAAATTCTATTATGAGTCACGCAAAATCATTTCGTTTGACAGAATACAGATCTCGTTCGCTATTACGAAGAAGAAGTTTCAATACTGTCCATAAGTAACTGGATTCTTCCCAAATATACTCATCCTTTGATTTGGAAGAACAATATCTTCGCCTCTGTTTGTCTCGTTGGGTTTGCAATGTTGTATACATTTCCTAACGTGAGAAATATTGATCATCTGAATTAGATAACATAGCGAGCGAGAAGCAGCCATTGGAAGGCGCCAAAAGCTAAGCGTACGATTGGTAGCATTGGTAGCATACATAAAATGATGATCAGCCCACTTAAAATGATGATGATTATATTCTTGCTCAATCGAAAACTATTGACAACAAAAGTGACGTCAAATGGCTTCAAATAAATTGGGTAGCATGTAGACTGATTGCAAAAATGTGAAGAAATATATTTCTGTTTATTCGAATGACGAACATTCAGACTCATGCAGGGTAGGGTAAATGGGTCAGAATGGGGCAGAATGACGCAAAATGGGTCAGAATGGGGCAAAATGGGTCGTTGACAATCTCATGCATTTCATTTTTATTATGATTTATTTGAATCGGTTTCAATTATGATAAAGACAACTTTACTCATCGAGAAAACTGCAAGTTTGCAACCAGTACCATTTTCACTCAATTCTATAAGCTTAAAATCAAGTGACATATCTTGACCCAACTCACTTTACAAAGTTTAGTAGTGATGAGCGACGAACATGTAGTAAGTCTGGGTAGCATTCAATAATACTATTGAAGAGCATAGCCCCCAAATCTTTAGCATCTTAAAAAAAATATTGCACGGATGGTTAATGCATCTTCTGCTTGATTTAAGTGCTTGAAAGAAACTTCAAGTACTTTGCTATAATCCTGAATGTAGCATTTCTGATATCTTGATATTTTCAGAATTACAGCGTCTTCTTTGCTTGGGCCAATTTTGAGAATGTGACGTCATCAGATTGCTAAATCGTAGACTAGAAAATCTACAGATTTCTGCTTACTGCCATATTATAGACCTTCATAAACTATGGTTATCTTGAAGATTGTACCGTTTTTCATATTTTAATTTAGGATCTAGGATTATTTTAATTTTTTTCAAAACTTTTCACGAGTTCTTTCAATAAAAAGAAAACCGCTGTTATTCTGAAAATAATCAAGATATTAGAAATGCTACATACAGGATTATAGCAACGTACCTGAAGCTCCTTTCAGGCCATAAACTCAAACGAAAGATGCATTAACCATCCATGCAATATTTTTTTTTTTAATCTGGAGGCTATGCTCTATTGAGTCAGTCAAGAACAATTATATCTTTTATAGATAAAGCTATCGCCGAGATTAGAGTAAAGGCAGGCTCTCTACGGAAAAACAAACTAGCCGCTTGGAAATATAAAGAAAATGCATCTTTGCCAATGGTAGAAACTGTACACCTTATCGTGAGGTAAACTTTTTCATTAAAAAATTGAATGGAAGGTTACCATGACATACTGCCATAATGAATTGATCAACTAACCGTTTGGAATAAAGAAAGTGCATCCCTTGCCAATGGTATCAATTGTACTTCCTATGGTGACGTCAATTTCGCCATTTAAAATGTGGAATAACTATGAAAAGGAAAAAAAAATTATCTAAGCAGTGCTCGATACAACAAGATTTGTGACAGTCAACAAACTCTAAATCACGAGGGCTTGATGAATCAATATCACAATTGTCGATAGGATTTTCGTAGCCGCTGTTTTCGCAAAAGAATGAATGATAACAAATGCTACATGCAAGCTATGTTTCTCTAGGGAGTATGAAAGAGCAATAAACATGAAAATTCTTTCCATGAAATATAATCATTTATCTACTGAAAGAAATGGTAGATCGTGTTAAGATTGATCAAATAACTGTAAACTATTCGGAAATATTTTGCCTCGGCGATTTGTTTATACCATAAATAAGTTTGATTGAAGTACCAAGAAGACAATATCTACCTAATTAGCTAAAATTATTAGAAAAAAACTAAACATTTTTCAAACAGTTCGATTTTTATCTTCGCCAGTACCTTGTCTTACAATTACTGGGGGCACACAAATCAGCTAGTCATAAATAACCAATTGACACTTATTCGAGCGTATTGCAAATCAACACCATTTCGGATAAAATATGTATGTCCTCAGTAGACTATACCCGGTGTCTGAGAAAGAAAGTACCCCGTTTTTCGCTGCACAGTAAACCTGGAAATCGTTAACAAAAATAGTTCTCAATAAACGTAATCTTCAATAAACATAAGCTTCAATTTTAACTTTGATGCAAACGCTGTGAAAATCGGTCAAGAACTCACTGATATATCATCATTTCTATCCCACAATAGGTGCTAGTGAATGTCAAGAACTCACTGATATATCATCATTTCTATCCCACAATAGGTGCTAGTGAATGTCAANTACCCCGTTTGTCGCTTCACAGTAAACCTGGAAATCTTTAACAAAAATAGTTCTCAATAAACGTAATCTTCAATAAACATAAGCTTCAATTTTAACTTTGATGCAAACGCTGTAAAAATCGGTCAAGAACTCACTGATATATCATCATTTCTATCCCACAATAGGTGCCAGTGAATGTCAAGAACTCACTGATATATCATCATTTCTATCCCACAATAGGTGCTAGTGAATGTCAAGAACTAAAGGAACTATTGAATCATTCTTTTTCGATTTAAAACAAATGTAAATGTATCTTACAAACAAGCAAAATTGCATGTTTTCAAAGAGACAGAACGAAAATCAACTTGCAATGATTTAATCGATGACTAAAACAATAAATGTAAATTTGATATATTGGTATAAAATGACGAGACAGAGTATCACCAATCTGTTTATATGGTTTGGAAACGGTTTGGGAGTTGATACGTAACAAAAAGAAATTTCTACGAGCAACAATGAGCAACAACTTAATAACTAACAGAGACAAGTATAACTTATACAGTAAACATAGAATGATGGAATGAAGCTAAACATACCAGAGTACCTTCCTGAACAAACTGAAGACCCTTTTCAGCCAAAGGAAGAAGCACAAAGATACCCGCACTGAACATGCGTTGAGAGCAAAATTTGTGCAATAAAATATCTGTAATTTCTCTGCCATCAGGCATTTTACCAGGGGCAACGAGATTCAGCATGGATGGTGTGAATATTACACCTAAAATTAAATGAAAATTTTCATTGTGGAAAAATAGAACAGTACAAGAAAGGCATTGCTTGTCGCACTAGTAAGATAAAAATACAAAATTCAAATTGCAAATAATATGACTGAGTGATCTAGTAACATCAAGCAGAATTAATCTCTTTGAACGATCGTCTGCCATAAAAAGGAAAAACCCACCCCCCCATAGATGCGAAAAGTAATCTTAAATATCAAGTCTTTTTACACAAGTGACAGTGCATCTTAGTACCATATGTTAGCACTGAGTTTCACGGCGTTTCAGTAGCATTGAAGGCTTCAATGGAAATTATCATTCCTTTCTCTGTAACATTTTCTCAAAGTAATTATCATAAAATTTACAGTTGGCTCTACCACCATATCACTATTGGTAAGCAGAACCAGTTAAACATTTCTTCTGCAAGTTCTTTACACTTCAGGACTTCAATTGTTATATATAAATAACCCTGTAGCTATAAAATCACACTCGAATCAGCGTTATATAAATAGAAGATAAACTCGATCAGATGAGTTGTAATCAAATAAAAAGGGCTCATCCAGTACTTACTCATGTCTACAACTTCATCATTGTCACCCATAACTTTTTTCACGGGATTTACGTTCTCATACATGTTTTCAGGCTTGGAATGAAAGAAAGTAAAAAATCAAATCCTTTGTCCTCCAAATTGTTTTTTCATTTTCATTTCATTTTAAAATTCTTTACCCAGGGTTACAATTCAGTTCAAATAACTGTCTTACAATTGACTCTCTGCAACTAAAAATAAAACAAATCTATTACAATCAAAGTTATAGATTTACAACATGTATTTCAAAAGTTAAATAGAAAAGAAAAAAGAAAATGTAAACCAGCTTTCCTTCAATATTTTCAACTATGAGCTTTGAGTTTGGCTTTAAATGACTGGATGGAGGAAGGGGCTAATTTGATATCAGCATGGAGTTTGTTCCATATATCAGCTCCGCGGGAAGCAAATTACTTTTGACCATAAGCAGTTCGCACTCGAGGTATTGCTAGGCTAGATCACACTTAGTATTTCGTAAGACCCGATTATGAACATCAGACAATCGAGAGAAAATCTGACTAAGGTTGTCGGGTGCAAGTCCAATAAGGGATTTATATACCGTAGTAGCTGTTTCTCCGTGGACTAGCCTATCAACTAAAAGCTAGCATAATCTTTGCAACACAGAGGAGCAGCCGATAAATCAAAAGGGCTGCTCGTAACAATTCTTGCAGCTCTAACCTGCAATTTTTGCAAGGTGCTCAGTTTAGTACCACCACAGTAACACCATGGCAACACCAAACTGAGAAAAAATAGCTCAAGTGGGGCTCAACGATACTTAAATTGATGTTCCTTAATTCTTCTTGAATAAATTGCTTGGCGTATTTAAAAAACCCAAGGGTTCTTGAGACTTTCTTTTGAGGGAACTTTGCCTTGCTTCCCCATTTCAAATTATCGTCAATCATGACTCCAAGATATTTAGTTATCCCGTTAACTTGAAAACAAGCGGTGTTTTCTCAGGTTTTGATTATCTGCCCGATAAAAATCAACTCTAAATATCATTAAGCTCATCGAATAAATATGATTAAATATCATCGAACCAAAATCAAATTGTTCAATAGCCTTATGAAACATGAAAGCAGAAATGGAAAATGTGTTTTACTTCTTAGTTACTTAATGTCTCGTTCAATTCCTACCCTGACCATCCCCCCGGGCTGCCCGGGCGTCAGCAAATTTTTTGTGTGCAAATGCCCGGGGGCCGGGAATTTTTTTTCGCGAATGCCCGGGGGCCGGGGAAAAATATGCTGTCAAATGCCCGGGGGCCGGGAATTTTCTTTAAACTTTTTCATTGGAATCCAAACAAAGTTTTAGTCAGAGCTATTATTGATTGTTTAAAACTTGATGTGTTGGAGAACATGAAAGATCATTTAGTTCAAAGACTTCATGCGCAATAGAAGATTCATACTCAGAAATAAATAATGTAACGATATTACAATTTCCATGTATATATTTCAAAGAAACTCACAGGGTATATACTGGAACAGAACAGTAATAAAAAACGAAATTTCCAAAAGAACGAAACTGAATTTCTTGTTCAACAGCGGGTGAGCCAAAAGATTGTTCTGGCGATTGCAAGGCTCTTCCTCAAAATCGTCATGACTATGTTTTGCGTTCAAACTAACGCCCTTGGCCCAAACCCAAACTGAATTTTGGTATATCATTCAGCTTTCGGAGACCATGTTTCGATGCCGGAAATTGGAAACTCAAACTGCCGTGATCTCTAAAATTCTAAAGATCCCGGGTGTTGTCAGATACCCGGGGGCCGGGAAAAAATTTGCAGTCAAATGCCAGGGGGCCAGGAATATTTTTTGTGCAAATGCCCGGGGGTGTCCCGGGGGGGGGGTGGTCAGGGTAGGAATTGAACGAGACATAACGCTTTTGTCCCATCCTTGCTATATAGGACAAATTACAAAAGCAACACAATGTAGCATTACCTCAGAGCTGGTAGATTCTTGTATGCGTTTGATTGTCGCCCTTTTGATGGTCTCTGAAAAACAAAGAACATTTGCATAACGTCATTGCCTGCCTGTTATTGGTTAGAGCAACTAGACAAATTTCAAGACACGATTTAAAATATCAGAATTGAGCAGGACTTGAACTTACAATTTGGAACTACTCCATTAGAATGTAAATAAAAGTACTCCCAAAACTAGATTAAGGTAATCATGAAATAATGAAATCAAACGCAAAGTAAGAGCCTCAAATAAAATAAAATACCTTAATCAAGAAATGGTCAATCAGATAAAACGAATTGCAATAATCAAGAAATAAACAAAACAAGCAACTCAGAAACAAACTACTATCAGATAAACAAAGCAAGCTATTTAAGCCACTTGGAATGCCTCTATCTGATAGAAACAGATAACAAACGAAACTAAATTTTAAATCAGCATACAATCTCTCAGCGTACAGCTTGAAACCCTGTGAATAACAATGAGGACCCACACAGCAATGGAAGAATAGAGTTGTTTGTCCTTTGGGCTAGCATGCAACCATGTTCTATTCATGCAGCATCGTTCATTTTGGGTAAACAGATGAAGACGTACTTTGCTTTCTTTTCTTTGTTGGAGGATCTTCCCTTTTGGGAACTTCTTTTATAATGGGACCTGATGAAAAAACGGAAATGCTTTTAATCCTTCAATTAATTAAGAAACGAAACCAACCAACCAACTAACCAACCAACCAGTAAGTCAGTCACTCAACTAGTTTCAAAGAAAATTGAAAGACTCGCGAGAGAGGGATTACCTTCAACAATCAAAACAATTGAAACAGACTAATTACCTGATTTTCTTCTTTCGTATTTAACTCGCTCTTTCACATTCCAATGATGAACTGGTGCTACACGTGTCCTTTTTCCTCGGCGGATTGTCTGTACATCGTCAGTTTCTTCAACTAAAAAAACATAATAAATAGCTATCACTTCTAGTGGCTACCACTTTAACTCAAGTCAATTACAAGAATGCAAACAATCACTCAATCAAAAACACCTTCAGTATGAATTGAGCACCGAAAGAAAGGAGTGCATACCAGAACATGTAGAGCATAGCAACAACATTGAATCCTTCAACGAGCTCCTAAAATCAAACTTTTTGAAGATAGTATATAGCACATTACACTTCAACTTTTGTAAATAGTATTCTAACGGTATCGTACCCCGTAATGTTTTATATTCATGTTAGATAAATACAATTCTTTTTAGAAGAACAAAGGAAGTTGTCCTAAGTTTCAGATAAATTTTTTTCCGAGGGACAGTATTCTTCCTAGGCAAAGCAAGTCACAAAGTAGCACTACTTTTAAAATTTCAACTGCAGACGAAATTTCTAAAAGACTTGACTTGCCTTTGTGAAAAATTTGCCAAATTATTTGCGGGCTTACTCTTACATAGCATTTCTGTGACAGTGTCACCAATAGGTCTTGCAAACTACAATCTTGCAAACGCTATCATTTTGGAACACCTTGTAGATAAAACACTACAAACCTTATTGGTACGGCTATCCGAACCAATATTAGTTATTTCCAATGTTTCGTTGCCATTATGAATTTCGCATATCCCAAAATAAAATTAAACAGTTTCAATACGTTGAAAATCGAGTGTGCACCAGCCAAGAAATTGAAAACTTTAAAATTAACGCTACTTTGCCACTTTGCTTTGCCTAGGCAAAAGCCTAAACAACTATTTTTGGCCAACTTGAAATAATATTCTCTCGGCACGATATTTTCTGATTTGAAAATGTTTGTATTTTGTTAAACTTCAGGCTATGGCTAACAATAGAAAAATAAATTTGGTACAATTCTGATACTTTTACTTTCATGCATTCATTACACTAGAATGGAAATCTGGGCCACAGTGCAGCGTTTTAGGGTCTGAGGCTTTCGGAGGAAAAGATCCTAGCCATGAGCCATGGCAACAGTACGGAGCTCATCCAATTTTGGCCAGTTTTTATAGTTAGTTCATCAATCTCATTTGAGCGGATATCACCAGAAACAGCTTAACAAGTAAAAGACCAGCTGTAAAACTGATATTGCAAATAAGTATGTCCCAAAATGATGTATCAGCGTTGCCAAAATGTACTATCATCAATTTTGAACAGATTTGAATGAAACACAAATCATTTTGTAGCAGAGACCCTAACTTAGATGTAAGACTTTATTGCACACAAATCGGTCATACCATTATAGATAGAGCTACAAAGTTTTTGCTTTTTGAGCAAAACCAATGATGAATATATGTTTCTTACATTCCAATGTACATGGGCTGCTTGTTTAGAAGACAACTGATGCAATTTTCATCTTATCAAAGCTGAAAATGGGACACAATTTGAGTGTAATTTTATATCTTTGCTCAAAACCTTTCAAAAATAGTTTCCAAGTAAAATTGTCCAGAACTCTAGAACGATGTGACCGATTTTAGTGCAATAAATTCCTACATCTAAGTTTGGCTTTTTGCTTTAAAATGATAGGCGATACATTAAAAACGGTGCATAATTCTTGATTCTACAGCTCGGCAAACGCTATCATTTTGGGACACCTTGTAGATAAAACACTACAAACCTTATTGGTACGGCTATCCGAACGACTAAACGTTTAGTTCTTGTCAACCATCATTGGTCAAAGAAATAAATTCAAATTTTTGCACACCTTAAAAGCTGAAGTGCATATGGTATTATGCATGTTTCTTCTCGTTTCAAGACTTGATGAAACATGGCATCTGAATGCTTTGATTGTCAACAAATTTCAGTAGCGAAGCAACATGTCATACTTACGAATACGCTGATGCCTTGCCGCTGACAATTCTAAACCACAAAGTTTCACTTTGTTGGTAGCTTTTTTTCTTGGCATAGCCACTCGCGAGCCTTTCTTTCTTCTATTCTTCGATTTTAGAGCCTGTTCCTCTTTTACCTCCGCCTCGTTCACTCCGGCCTCGTTCACTCCGGCCTCATTTGGGCCATTTAGTTCGATTGCATCTTCAAAGTTTACGCCATTGCTCATCGTAAAACTTGTGGTGTCAGAACTAGAACAACCCGGTAGGGTGTTAAAGCCATCCTTTTGGTGGGGTGAAGACCACACACGTTTTCTCTTCTCTGAAGACTGTAATGGGATAATAGGGGATTGGCTTCTTTGAGCTGCCGGTGAATTTTTCCAATATGGTGATCGCATAGGGGATGGACCAACCCATGATGTATTTAATGCAGATGGACTCTCCATTCGAAATGCAGATAAATTAGTCTTTGGCGTGTAAATATCACGTATGCCCCTGGGTGTCTCGTTCTGCTTAGAATGGTATTTACCTGCTGTTAAGATATAGATGAAAGTAGTCTTAGTAAAAAAATTAGCAAAATAAATTTAAAGATATTAGCAAAAAATTATAATGTAGCTGATTCACATATTCTCGTATATGACATTGTTGTGTTTTGGTATTTTTTTCTCTTCCACCCAACGCTAGAACTTCAAGAACTTATTCTAACTTAAAGTGAATCAACGGAGCTAAGTGGAGGTCAACTATAAATACGACAAAGAAAATTCCTAAGCACGCTATTGTTCCTCTGGCTAAATGATATCCACGCACGTGTCGAAATCATCAAATACAATAGACTAATAATAGAATACACAGACCCCTTCCGCGCGGGGATTTTATCTACGTTGATTCTCTTTAAAACACCTTAAATTGCCTGAAATTTAACAAACGACTTCTTTCGAGCAATCCTCTTCATTAAAGAAGGCCCAAGCCAAGCCCAAAACTATATTTATGGACAAAAAATGAAGGAATGTAATCGTAAAATGTTCCATCCAATTCATAGATTTTAGTTGGTGATCTGCAGTAATGATGCAGCCTGTAAATTCCCCAGTGAAGGACAACACCAACAACGAAAAACTTCGTACTGGTTGAATTTCAAACGGCGAAATGGTCCCAAAAATGACCGACAGTTTCAGTATCTTAGTGTTCCAAATTTTAAAATTCAATTGAAAGTTAGCCTGCGAGCAGCCTCGATACTTTCCCGGAGGATGCACGCAGGCTATTGAAAGAGGATTTAATGACACACATTTGAGATCTGATAAATTAGAAAAGTTGAATAGGACAAACCTATATCTGAATCATGATGATTATGCTGTTCTCTGTTTATCGTTGACTTTCTTGTCTTATGTTTATTGTTGGAAGATTTTTCATCATCTTTTTCAAGATCCCTTTGAACGATCATCATTTCTTTATTTTTCATATTGTTGCTTGATTTCCTTTTTGGATAATTAAGATTACTTTTCTTTCTCTTTGGCTTGCTAATGCCCTTATTTTCTGCATTCTCGTTTTGTTTTATAATCACGTGATCAATCGGTAACGGGCTTTTAGCACACCCTGCCTCCTCTCCGACTACTTCCTCGTTTCGTGAAACANCCTTTCAGATGGCATAAAATTGATGTCTCTGCAATTTGAAACAATTCAAACTTCGCTCAAGAACTTTCGATTGATGCCTAATCTATTTTTGATAGGCCTACTTCATAACAGTGAGCTAGGATTTTGGAACAGATTTTAATGACACACATTTGAGATCTGATAAATTAGAAAAGTTGAATAGGACAAACCTATATCTGAATCATGATGATTATGCTGTTCTCTGTTTATCGTTGACTTTCTTGTCTTATCCTTATTGTTGGAAGATTTTTCATCATCTTTTTCAAGATCCCTTTGAACGATCATCACTTCTTTATTTTTCATATTGTTGCTTGATTTCCTTTTTGGATAATTAAGATTACTTTTCTTTCTCTTTGGCTTGCTAATGCCCTTATTTTCTGCATTCTCGTTTTGTTTTATAATCACGTGATCAATCGGTAACGGGCTTTTAGCACACCCTGCCTCCTCTCCGACTACTTCCTCGTTTCGTGAAACATTGAAACTGTCGTTATTAATAATTGATTTGACTCGATTGACTGATTTATCATTTTTAAGGCGATCAAATCGAATATCTTCAGCTGATTCATTAGAACTCTCCTCTCCATCCAGAGGCTGTTCATTTTTCGATCGTTTCAAACTAGCATCCAATTCTTCCCTGTTTTCTTGATCAGTCATTCGCTTTCGTATTGCTTTGGGTTTCCTTGATCTTAAGCCTGTTTCAATTTCTTCTCTACCCACGTCATTTCTGTCATATTCGGTCTCATTGCGTCTTCTCGTCTTTTTAATTCTTCTTTCATTTTGATTTGAACTTGCCGCTCTCTTGTGGTTATTAGGCATCAAGCGACTTGCATTTCTTCGACGATTTCGATGAATCATCTTCCTGCAAAAAAAGGATTTCAAATAGCTTCTATAATTATATATCTTGATAAATATATCTGAATAAAAATGAAACAGTTTTGAATTTATGATGAACTTTACAATGTCGTATAGTTTGTGCCAAAAAGTTCTTCCTATCGACAAGCCTCTGAAAGAAGTTCATTGTCCTGTCTCTAGATACACAACCATTTTCAACGCAACCCACGTGAGCTATCTCAAAAGTTACGTTCAAACATTTGGTTTGGAATATTTGTTAGATAGTTTACTGTTAGTGGGCTGTCAAGGTGGAAAAGAACTTTTGGCATACTTGCTATGATAAGGTGGAGCTGCGATTGTGAGCATCAAGAAGCGCTGGGATCCCAGAAGTAACCATTGTATCCTTGATTAGCCCAGTGCTGATGTAATTCATCAAATAACTAAATGATCAATCAATTGGTTGGTTGTTTAAGAGCTAAATTGATTAATTCAATAATTAACAACAAACTTTTTCTCTGTCAGATCCTCATCTGATGATTCGTCGCTTGTTGCTGTTGAAACTGTTGCTGATTGGTGAAAGTCTGAACAAGAAATAAACAATATTAAAAGTCAAATAGCAGGACGCAACAAACCTAAGATTTAATATATCTCTTTGCAAACAATAAACAGAAATTAAGATTTTTGCTGATTCAACAAAAATGAAGTTGAATTTGTGCAAACGATTCTCGTCAATGACCTTTACATAAAGTCTTCCATAGATTAATAAAACTTTTTGCGAATATACATTGATAGTGAGATGCAGAACGCTTATAAAGATTCAATATAAAAATAGTTGAATTTCAATTAAGGTTACTGTAACCCTTCAGACACAAATTTATCGATTTTTCGTTTTCCTCATATCCCGATGGTTTAAGTATTTGAGTATCGTTTCAACCAACTCACTTCCAGAAATAACCACAATTACTGGGAAATTTGAGCATTTTAAAAGAAGCAATCATATTTCTCAAAAATTGCGGGAATAGACTTCAGAGGATTAAAGTAAACTCATTTGACCTTGCAGCTATATTCACAACATCCCCTGCTGTTATTTTCTTGATATAACGATTGAACAAGACCGCTCTTAAGCTTTATTGC
Organism: Aurelia aurita; assembly: GCA_004194415.1. Classification (NCBI taxonomy): domain Eukaryota; kingdom Metazoa; phylum Cnidaria; class Scyphozoa; order Semaeostomeae; family Ulmaridae; genus Aurelia; species Aurelia aurita. Next base: position 571,847 of record REGM01000021.1, on the reverse strand, counting down.
TTGACCTGCGGCTTTATGTTTGCACTCTCAAGCATAATCGTTTTTCCCGCACGTTCTGCTTCAATTTGATAAAAGCTTGATTTCTCGAAACAAGATTCCGGGGTACTGGTGGGTACTAAAAAATCTTGGTGTACCTAACGGGCCAATCAAATCGCTTGACACTTGGCATACAGGGTCACAAAGCATATAACTACCAAAGGGTGTCAGCGATTTGTGATAGATCCACTGGTCCGACTTTTATAAGGGTTTAAAAGTTAAAAAAGACATTTCAGACATTAACATTAATTTAAAATTGCATTATTTCTAGACAGTACGTTTTATCAAAAATTCGTGACACCCTTTTGCAGTTCAGGACCTTAAGTCTTAGGTAAATAGATAGTCTTGGTCGAACAATGCCCGATGAGGTACACCAAGATTTTTCCGCAAGGGTGGTCAATTTCGCCTAAAATCTGGAATAAATCATTTGCGTTTTTAATTAATCAACTGGTTATATTTTTATGGTATTCTACGTTTTATTCTGCTTCGAATAACATATAAGTTTGTTTGGTATAGTTTAAGGAACGGCCGTGAAAAGTAGAGTTTCTTAATCGCTGTCTGAAGGGTTACAGTAACCTTAACACAAACTTGATTAAACCATGCTTTTTTCGATTTAAGACATATCGCGGTTGTTCTAAAAACGCCACGTAATACAACCTTCTCTTTGACAGAAATTTGGACATTGATACCTCATTTCAAAACTTATCTCCCCAGATCTCGATATTTCTGTGTTGAAATTTAAATTCGCCGTGATCACAAACCCAGAGCTTGTGAAGAATGGCCAAATATAGTTGCTAAACAGGCAAACTATCAATAATCCTCGTATGCTATGAATTTAAGGAACATCTTCCTAGCTACGCGTGACAGAATCCGTTGCTAGACCCGACAAGATTCTCTGCTTTAATAAAAGCATGAAGGTGATAAAGCCCTGAATAGGAATTTAACATAAGACAAACCTCTGGTTGGTTTGATAGAGTGTCGGTTTTGTGATGCATATGTTGCATACTCATAATAATCATCATGCTTTCCTCGACGGCCTTTCTGCCTTCTTTGCATCCCTGTATGGCGTCTGCTTCTTTCACCTCTTTCAATTATGATATAGCGTGTTTGTTGTTGTGGTTGTATATCTCTGATGTTGTGGTTGTTTTCATATGTAATATTATCAAGCATCGTGTCAGTTCCAACAGTAATTTGGTGTTCCGCTTTCATCCGTTCACTTCTAGCGCGACTCGCTGGGGTTCCTTGTTTCATTGTGGCATTTTCAACTATACTCTGACGCTCTCTTCTCGCCCGTGCACCTCTTCCAGGACTCGTTATATGTCCTTGTATCATGGAGTCAGTTCCAACAGTGCTCCGATTTTCTCTTCTCGGTCGTCTGTCTCCTGGATGATTTGGTGTATGTCGTTGCTTCAATGTGTCACTTCCGACAGTGCTCAACCATCTATCTCCTTCATGACTCGTTGTATTTCCTTGTGTAATTGTGTCATTTCCAACGGCGTTCTCCCGTTCCCTCCTATCCCGTTCACTCTGTTGTTCTTTTCCCGTTCGTTCACCTATTATAGGGCTCCAAGTACCTTCTCGTATCATTGCGTCACTTCCCACAGTACTCTGTTGTTCCTTGTTCATCTGTTCATCTCTAATAGGACTCATCCTACTTTCTTGGGTAATTATGTAATCTCCAACAGTGCTGCTGTGTTCTTTTCTCGCCCGTCCATTCTGCTGTTCACTTGTCACAACTTTATCTCCTTTGGCACTAGCTGTATGTTCTTGTATCATAGCAGCATTTCCACTCTCATTTTCCCATCTATATTGTCGATCTGTTTTGGGACTCATGACACTTTCTTGTGTAATCGTCTTCTCTTGTATCAAATCGACCTCTTCATTTCCTATACCAAACACTTCTTTTGAAAAATATGCATCTACTACTTTGCCACATTCGTCAGCGCTTGGAGATGACTGGTTACTTCCTTGAATATAATTGCCAGTTCCTTTAGGCGAGTAATAATCCGTGGTTGAAGTGGGATTTGATTGTTCTGTCCCAAGAGATAACTTGGCTTTCTTCTTCAGAGTCGATGTATCCAGCACCGTATAATCTTCATCATCATTTCCTCCATCGTCATTTCCTAGTCAAGAATATAACTAATGTTATCATACTTCGACGTAAAGTGTCTAAAAAGTTCAAATCATCTTCTTATTAATTACTAAGGATCTAAATTACTCTCACTGAAATTCTTAATGTCATCTGACAATCATTCAAAGGTTGGGAAACACTTGAAGACTTTCTTGAGATATTTATTGCTGTTCACCAGCGGTCAAGGGAATTCNAGTTGAAGTGGGATTTGATTGTTCTGTCCCAAGAGATAACTTGGCTTTCTTCTTCAGAGTCGATGTATCCAGCACCGTATAATCTTCATCATCATTTCCTCCATCGTCATTTCCTAGTCAAGAATATAACTAATGTTATCATACTTCGATGTAAAGTGTCTAAAAAGTTCAAATCATCTTCTTATTAATTACTAAGGATCTAAATTACTCTCACTGAAATTCTTAATGTCATCTGACAATCATTCAAAGGCTGGGAAACACTTGAAGACTTTCTTGAGATATTTATTGCTGTTCACCAGCGGTCAAGGGAATTCTTTACCTTTACTGCAATGAATCAGTTACAGTCGCAATGTAATTTTGATTTAAAGTAGAAGTAAAGAACTCTCTTGATGACCAATAACGTAACATCCCAGTCTCTTGAAAGTGTCTGTTTTTTTTTAATCAGACAAAATCACAATACAAATTTGCTGGGAATTTCAAGGGTGCACATGCTTTGCCTTCACTGGCACATGCTTTGCCTTCACTGGCACATGCTTTGCCTTCGCTGGCATTGTTGGCTCTTCAGCACTAAAAAGCTCCAGGTTTAGCAAAAGAGCAAATTCTAGAGTTGTTGATTTTATAGCTCTACAACTGAGTTACAGAGAATGGTAAGAAAAACACTAAAATTTAATTCAGAATTAACAACAACATTATTTTGGAGTAATTTGGTATCAGAATCTTTCGAAGTTTTATACAGTTATTTTGGGACACCTGGTATAATGTTTCTCAAAAATCTTCAATGTTCAGATTGTTGCAAGTACTGTAGGTATATTTGTTTAAAATGCAAATTTTCAAAGTGACCAAATAAACAATAGGTTTGCTTGTCATACGAAATCTTAACATTTTATTTAACAATGCATGCCTGTATGACAAGGTTTCAAGTGTCTCACTCTGATAAAGCCTGCCTGTATGACAAGGTTTCAAGTGTCTCACTCTGATAAAGCCTGCCTGTATGACAAGGTTTCAAGTGTCTCACTCTGATTAAGCCTGCCTGTATGACAAGGTTTCAAGTGTCTCACTCTGATAAAGCCCTTTTGATTGGTTGAATGTATGAAAAGATTGATTTAAAGGAAATACATACCACTAGCACTGAACTCAATTGAGCTACACTCCTCTTCTACAAAACAAGAAACACATAATTATCCATAGCAAACTTGGCAAAGTGCTTATTCTTCATGTTTCTGAAATACCCAAAGAATGAGGCTGGCTAAAATTTATCTAAAATATCGAGCTGTGAGCAAAAGGGTTTGGGTTTTTTAAGATCTTGATTTATTGATTAATTTTGCAAAACACAGGAGAATATAGGATATGTTTGAACTTTAAATATCTATTCCACAGATTTATGGAAATAGTATTATGCATAACATAAACCTAAAAAAGCTAAAATCTAAAACAATTGAAACTTTCTGCCAAATAGGGCATTTTTGTGGGGGCTAATGTGGAAATGTTAAGACATTGATATTTAGACAGGGAAATTCTTGGGAAGAACTAACAAAATACCTACTCCCTAGTTTGGTGTTGATTCCTGCTAAAATGGAGATTTCAAATCAAAGATGGGACAATCTCGATTTTGACCCGAAGTGTGATCTTTGATGATGTCAGCAAAGGGTAGTTGTGGAAACTAATATGGCCATATTTCATCATTTCTTTGTCTGATTGATTTGAAAATACCGTGGTTGAATTGCCCTTTATTAGACCTTTCGAGTGACGTATAAGTTTTTGCATTTGATGAAATTTTGAAAAAAGTGTATGATGACACTGTTGTTTACTGTGCTGCAAAAAACTCAAAAGATATTGAACAGCTCCTAAATCATGATCTGAGGAACATAGCAAACTGGCTTGATCGTAATGACCTTTTTATAAATCTGAAACAGGGCAAAGCTGAATATGTTCTGTACGGACCTCATAAAAGACTTGTCAAACAACCAGAAGTTAACATCAAAATCTATGACAAAACTATAAATGAATCCAAAGTGTACAAATACCTTGGTGTGCATTTAGACAAGCACATGAACCTGCAACAACACTTTGAGAAAGTTTATAAAAAGGCATCTGCAAGGGTAAAGCTTCTTTCCGTATCCGAGAACAGATAGTCCCTCATGTTGCAGAATCGATATACAAAGCTATGATCCGTCCAATATTAATGTATTGCTATCAACTACAACTTGGACTACCTGGGGGTACCATCGATAAGCTACAGTATATTCAAGACAGAGCGCCAAAGATTGCGAGCCCTCGAGAACCACTTGAGAGTTGGAGCGATGTAGCAGAAGTGTGCAACAGACGTGTTGCAATAGACGTCTTCAAATGTTTGAATGGCCTTTCACCAGAACAATTTACACAATATTTCAAGCGTCATCAGCACGGAAAAGACACGAGAGGAAGCAGTTCAAGTCTCGTTCTACCAGCGATAAGAACAGAAACTGGAAAACAAACGTTTGCTTTCCAGGGAGCCAAATTTTTTAATAAACTTTCCAAGGACATTCGGGACGAAGTATCTCTCCTACGTTTTAAGCGCAAACTAAGCCTCCTTAAAGCATTTTAATGAACAGTGCAATGAACACAGTATTAATTTTGATGTAATTGTAGACTTTTAACTTTCATCCTTTTTCGTTTAACAGGTCCTTGAGTGATAACAGAATTTCTATTCTGAACAAGTAAACCTGTATAAATATTACTTATTATTAATATTATTATTATTATTATTATTATTATTATGTCATCGGTTTTTATATCACGTTATAATTGTCTACTGTATAATCTGCAAAGCACAAAAGTTCCCAGGTACACTAGGTACCTAGGGGACTAGACTGATGATATGAGTCAAAATTTTGCTCCATTGAATTACATACATACATACATACATACATACATACATACATAATTTTGTTGATGAGCAGGTAAGGTACTGGCAGCTTGCAGCTGATGTGTACCTGATATTTACTCTACTTAAAATGTTTTATTAATTTTGTTTTTCCTAATGTTCCTATTAATTACAGTGTTCCAAATGAATCGATAAATAAATAAATTCAAGCTTAAAATCACTGATAAACAAAATTACTATCTTTAAAACTTAGGTGTCCTGTTCCTTTGGCAAAATTAAAATTGTTAATACTAATCCTGTGTTTCTTTAATTGTACTTTAAAATTTTCAATGGTTTTCAGTTTCAAATCTTCTGTTGAACTATTCCATATCATTGGTCCCCTAAAAGCCACAGTTTTTCTTCTAAGTTCATATCTTTGTTCTTGCTTTTTGGTGAACAACAACTTTTTAAATTGAATTGTTGTTTATTGTTACAGTCATATTCCGCTAAAACTTAGTTGAAGCGGAATGGGTATTGTGGGGTATGGTTAGGGGGGAATGGAGCGAAAACAAGGATTATGTAGTAAGTCTACTAGGGGACTAGGGTACACCAAGATACAGACGACATAGATACAAGATCCATTTCGAGACATCAGAAGACTAATTTAGTAGGAATCAAGAATAAAACTAAGGAGATTTGTTAGTTAGTTCTTCCAAATAATTTCCCTGTCTAATTCCATTCCATATATGTAAAAGGCCTCTTACACCATATGTTCCCCTCAAATGTTGGGTGCTGTAGATGGCTCTCCTAAACCATCCAAAATAGAAATTGCTTGCCTTGAAATCTCTTTTCCCTTTTGTTTTCTACTTATTCATCCAGGAATAGCTCACAACATTACCAGGATAGTCATTAATACTGCTATTCTGCTAAAAATCTTATGGCTAGGCCTAATAAAACCCCTTTATTTTTAACATCAAAGAAAACCGTGCTAATCCACAAGACTTTACAATGCACAGGAATCACACAAATGAATTACTGTCTTAGCAGCTATAAAATTTCAAGGCTATTTATATAGCAACTGTAAGATTTAAAATATTTTCAAGAATCTTGGAAATTTTAAAATTGCAACTTTCCATTCCAAAGGTGGTTTGTTAGGTATTTCAGTTAACGAATGCATGGTTCTGATGAAGGCTTTTGATTCAACTATCACAAACAGTGAAATACAGAAATATACAAACCAGAGTCTGGGAAATAGCCAGTTGGATCATCAAGACCATCTGCCATTTTTATTATTTTCAACCCAAGGGGCCTTCTGCTTCGTCTACAAATAAAACATTTTATAAGTTGATTACTGAAATTCTCCTGGTTTTTAAAGACCCATTGCCAACCATGATCCTTTGCAATCCTAAAGTCGACTTTCGTATGATATGCAAGTCATTTCTGGCTTAGAGTAGTTCTGGGTATTATGGAACACTTAACGAAGAGAATTATTTTTCTCCAAAAGCATAAAACATTATATCCCCACCAATTTGGATTTCAAAAACAAAAGTCTACCTCGCTTGCTATACTAGACGTTTGCATAAAACTGGTCGAGGCAATCGAAAACAAACAATTTTCTTGCTGTATTTTCCTTGATTTTTCTAAAGCCTTTGACACTGTGAACCACAAAATACTGTTAAGTAAACTTGAACATTATGGCATAAGAGGAATTGCCTTGGAATGGTTCCGCTCATACCTCCACGATAGACCTCCACGATAGAACTCAACGCGTCGTTGTAGGTGGACAACTATCTGAAGATAAAAACATAAAACATGGCGTGCCTCAAGGGAGTGTCTTAGCCCCTCTTTTGTTCTTATTGTACATAAACGATATACCAAAAGCGTCTAAACTCTTAAATTTTCACCTTTTTGCAGATGATACCAGTCTTTTTTACTCTCATAAAAACATAAACGCCTTAGAGGAAACTGTAAACAATGAGTTAATGCACGTCTCCGATTGGCTAGTAGCAAATAAATTGACCTTAAACACAAATAAATCAAATTTCATGATAATCAAACCAAGACAGAAAAAAGCACCAAAAGAGATTCAGCTAAGCATAAATGGTGATAAGCTAAACCAATCTGACTTTGTTAAATATCTAGGAGTTTTAATCGATAATAACCTTTCATGGAAGCAACACATTCAGCATGTGAACACTAAGGTCTCAAAAAGCATAGGAATATTAGCTAAGTTGAGGCACTTTGTTCCAAATAACATATTACTTAACATCTTTAATGCCTTGCAGGCCTTTTCGTTTTACGCGGGCGATTGCCCTCGCCCTCGCCAGTGCCCTCGCAAAATTGTTTACGCGGGCTATTGACCGCCCTTGCGAGAAGATATTTCGCCCCCGAAGATAAAAAACGATTTCGTAAAAAAGACTTACGAAACGAAACCCTCTTGATTTAAAATTGTTCGTTCAATGACAATCGCGCTTCGAGTTCTTTACGAAAGAAAACCGTTGTGAAGGCTACCCACTGGCCTGGTGAAGCAAACAAGATGCAAAAAGAACCCAAACAAAACTCTAAATATTATTGAATTTATCTTAGCAAAATGAATTTAACAAGAAACCTTTAAAGAACTGCAAGATACAGAGGAAGTACTGGTCCTTAATAATCATTGCACATGCTCTTTATTTTTCGACAGAAGTGTTTCCGAAATGTTTGCACATTTTCTTCCATTTTTCGACACACCTACCTTCTTTTTCATTGAAGTTCCTAGTTTAACTAGCGTTGTAAAAGATCAGGGAGCGACAATAAAATGAACAATACTCACAATAATCTTACTTTGCTACGAAGACTTTCTCCGATTTAACTTTCTGTAGCCCTTCTCTAGAACAGACCTACTACGAGTTTGCGTAAAGTTTTCCTACAAACTTTTAAAAGAGGTTTGGTTGTTTTTTTTCAGGGGCTTATATTCTCTGCTCTAATCCCCTTCTATAATCTGTTAATGACTTTCCTGGAATCTTTATTCATCTTGAATGGAGCTTCACACTTAATCAAATGGGACAACAGGAAAGTGATTGGCCTAACTGATTTGACCTTTCTCCAACTTGAAGGGTAAAACAACGGAGAAAGGAGGAAGAATATTACAAACCAAATAACATAAAATCTTTTCGCTATAAGTCTGTACCTGTGAGCAGACTAGACTCTCTTCTCAAAAGTAAAAAAGGTCAGGTGAAGGAGAGCATCACTGATTGATACAAGAACAACATAACACGTTGAAAGCTTTCATTGCCTATCAGCAAAAAGAGTCAAAATGCGAGACTATTTTAAGGGGGCGATCGCCCTCCCAAGCTTAACTACGCGGGCGATAAGCCGCCCTTGTGGATATTTCCTCACGAAAAGGCCTGTGCCTTTGTTTCTCCACATACTAACTATGGTATCATTAACTGGGGAGGTGCCTATCCTAGCTCTCTTAAACCCTTGACCACAAATCTAAAGAAAGCAGCAAATGAACATAGTAAACCTCTTTTTAAACTACTAAATTCCTTGAACTTAGCAGACACTTATAGACTAGAATGTGCTAAAAGTTTTGGCGTTAAGATATGAAATAACATTCCCCAAACTGTTAGGATTTCTCCAACAAAAAAAGTCTTTGGAAAGCGTTACAAACAGTTGTTATTGCTGAAGAGGACATATGAAAAGATCCTCTTCAGCAAAAATGTTCTTAGATGCTTCCTTAATATAGATTATGTCAAAAATATCGTTCCGTAGTATTAGTAGCAGCACTTATAGTATTTCATATCGTAGTTTAAGCTGAGAATATACATGAAATTGAAATTGAATTGAATTAAATCGTCAGCTTAATTTAAGACATATTTGGCCACACTTGGCATTAGCAATTAGGACTAAGAATGCTCTAATGCTTCATCAATACAGTCTATTTCTAAAACTTTGATTGTTAATAAACAAGGCAAAAAACTGAGCCCTGGTTGAGTTGGGCATCATGTTATGGAACACTGTTGGGTATTTCGGAACAAGCTATTCCTATTGTTTATGTACTGGTTAATATGTGAGATATCTCAAGAAAATGGCAACCAGAAATCACCTTCGTCTGACGTCCTTCATTATCAGCGATATGGAGAGTACACAAAATGCTGCAGTAGCTGAACATCAACAAAAATATGGCGAGAGGTTTGAAGACTTGCATCAAGTGAAATTGATAAGCTTTTTTCTTATCTCCGGGCCCCGGCCAGAGCTTCATTTTCTGAAAAATGTGCCAAAATACCCGACGTCCTGGATACAATTCAAGTTCCCCTGTTTACTAGCAAAGGATCATGGTTGGGTCTTAACCCTAACCCTAAAACTCCCTGGGCCCCTTACTACAGTTAAAAGTCCTGCCTTTAAGAAACCTACATTTTTACCTCAGCCTATTGTTCTCCTCCCTTAAAGACAAATGACGGAGATATAAGGCGACTTAAATCAGGGGCCTGGGCAATCCAAATATAGCCTATTGTATTCCATTGTATTTGATGACCTCGAGAGATTATCAAATGTACTGGACAATGAAGGCACTCAGACATCTTTTGTTCTATTTTTAAACTAGGCGCTATATATCCGTCATTTGTCTTTAATTATAATTACCCTATGTTTTCTAATCGTTTTAGCAAAAATTATCCCTCAGGTGTCCTTGGGCAGGCGCGCAACTAGAAATTTTACAGGGCAGGGGTCGAAACCAGAAAAAGGGCACTCTCCTGATTATTTCTCCTGAGAGTCAATTTTCAAACTCAGAAACCGAAGGCAGAAATCAAGGGATATTTCTTTTACATTTGCTTCTGTAAAGCATACCAATCAATAAAGATGTCAACTCACAGCGTGTTGGCGATTTGAAAGTGGATAGAGGAAATGCGAGCGAAGTGAGCTATGAGGGGGTCCAGGGGCACGCCCCCGGTAAAATTTTTAAAAATCACAACCTCCAGATCATTGGAGAGCGCATATATTGAAAAGAGATTAAAACTGAGAAGAGAATTAATACCGGGTTGGTAAAGACAATCCCGTTTAAAAGGCTGTCGGCTTGTAGTCTTTTAGCAATTAACTGGAGTGCTTGCCATGTACTGGGCGCACCAAAAAAACTCCATATATTTGAAAATTCGTTATACAGAGATCATTTGATAAATTTGAATTAATCAAAGTTTGGTTGATAGCCGAAAGGCTGAAATTTTTTATTTTTATTTTTCTTTTTTTCTCAGCATTGGAATATAGATAGAATTAAATTCATGAAAATTCCTTCACTTCAAAATGCATGAAAATGATTATAAGGAACCTCCTAATTTAGATATATATGCAAAATACATTTCATTGCCCTAAAAGGTTAAAAAGTGATCTCATCAAAGGTATTAGATCATATACGTTAGTGCCTTTATAAAGATTCGATTCTGAACTCTTTAAAATGAAATGTGGTTGAGTAACGAGATTCTTTATACTGTAATTTTGATTGGGGGGTTTTCAGGCCAGTTTCACGCATTTTGAAATAACTGATTGTTCGTAAATCTATTTTCACCCATATTTCCAAAGCTCAGAAAAATAGAAAAACAATTGCAAAAATATTTCAGCCTTTCGGGTATCAAACAAACTTCGGTTCATTCCAATTTATCAAGTAGTCTCTATAAACAAATTTTCAAACGTGTAAAGTTCTTTTTGGTGCACCCAGTAAGACATAAAAGTTGCAGAAATTATGTTGAGATTTTCAGCCATTTTTGCAAGTTTTGAAGCCTCATGTTTAGAAAAAATTGCAAATGCTTTCGGAAAAAAAAGTTAAATTTCAACATTGTAAACTCTAATATTTAGTTCAAGACCTTGGCAATTCAAAAAATTGCGATACTTTATCGGAAGAAGCCGTCGAAATACATTCCTGCAATGCGTCAGATTAACACAGTTTTTCCGAAAAAGGGCACTTTGGCCCTTTTGACAAAGAGGGCAGGGGTCTGGACCCCCAGGACCCCCCCGTAGTTGCGCGCCTGTTGGGGTTGGGGGAGGTCTCTGTCAAGTACATAAATGTTAAAGTAACTTTTCTTGCCATCCTTTGTTTACTAATCTATAATTTCTTATTTGGCGGTAGGCCTTTATTAGATGTAGAAAAAAGATGAGAAAAGGTATTAGCTATTTATCCCTCACTTTCCCCTACCCTGCCTGTCATTATATTTATTCGTTGATTATCTTAACTTTTGTAGCCATAGCATTCTTGCAATTTGAATTAAATCTATTTTATGTATCTTACATGTATAACACAAGCTTTCTCGTTCGTTAAACCACGTCACTGAGGGCATATGGCTCGAAAGCTCTTCCAGAGTTCTTTTCATATGTCCTCTTCAGCAAAAATGTTCTTAGATGTTAGGCCTAGTCTAGTCTAATTTAGGCCAAGGTATATTGCAACGAACGATAAGAAAGGATAATTATGAATACCTTCCACAATCAACTCGGGGGCTAAACACGTATTCCTTCATCTTGCTTGTATTCAATATCTTTCTTCTTTCGTTTCTTTTCTTCCTCTAAAATAAAATCATTTGGCTTTAATTTCCGCGCCCTTTTTTACCTCAACCGTTTCTATTTGCCTCCGCAGAGGTGCTTTTGAATTTTGCTAGTTGTTGTTGCTGCAATCTGTTCAGACATTTGTTTTCTATCTTTTTAGAATGACAAATTGCCCGCCTTTTCCTGTTGTTTACCAATCGGATTTATCTTTTTCAAATAGAGAACAATTGATTTCCCCCAGGCCAACCAATCAAATTATTCTTATTGTCTAGAAGAATTTCTTAAACAATTGTGAATTTATTCGGCATTCTTTGAAGTGTGATTCGAATAGCATGTGGGCCTAATATGTGTGATTGATCGGAAGATGACACTTTATGCATTGATTTCAGATTCTACATTCAGAGCATTCAGACTCAGAGATACGAAGGGAACATCGCTAGCGGGAACATCTAACATTAGCCAAAGCAAGCCCTTCATTCATTGTGCCGAGAAGCACTTGATGAACGAATCTCATCGTGAAGAAAGAAAGGATCAGCCAAGAACGGCAACGCAAAACAACATCAAGAATAAATAATAATAGAAGAAAAGAAGCAAGCAACATAACAAACATTTATTTCAAAATGGCTGGCGTCTTGTTGGAAACAATGTCAAAGAAGCAGATTCTTATTTTCATGTTGACTGCACTTCTTTCACTTGCCATATTTTTCATTCTTGGAGGGACAAAAGGTGATTTTAAACTCAACTTTCAGATCGCCAAAAAATTATGAAACTCCAGTACTGGGAAAATATATCTTAAAAGAAATTATTTATTCTAATACAGGAAATCCGCTCATATTTTTACTTTATTTTGACTCGTTACTAAGGTCTAAACATTGGAAACAACCCCCCCCCCCCCCCGCGCCCCCTACCTAAATCTTGACTGATGGTAGGTAGGCCTAGAGCAACCCAATTTGGTCTGCTAATAATAGTTCCAGGCATTAACTTTTTTTTAATGTAGAAAGTGATCTAAGATTAGTGACCAATATTCATCAGCATTTTCCTTTGTGTGGTCAAGAAAAGCCGCAAAATCAGCTAAAATAATACACCACATCAAGTAACACTCTTGTGCATGAGAACTCTGCATAACATTGCAATTTGGGATTTTTTTGGCAAAGATTAAGTTTGTGAATTTGCGATTTTGACAAGGTCAGTCCTAGAAAATCATCTCGCTCCCCCTCATTTGTTACAATATTTTAATGAAATTTCACAAGAAGTTGCACAATAAGCCTAAGGTAGCTGCTAAAAGGAAAAAAAGTTAAGTGGTAAAATCTTTCTCCTTGTTGAGTTATCAGAACAAATGTACTAGGGGGCCAATTCCCCCCAACCAAAATAGGCTTAAAAAGGGAGCTTATTAAACACCTTTGTGATATTTTATTTCATTCTTTGAAAATCACTCACCCAGCCTACCAGCTATATAGAACTGATATCTTTGTTGGAAAGGGCACTGCAGGAATAACATTGGACCTATAATATTATATCATACTCCTTGGTGCTATCATTTATGATGATCTGATAGAAATAAGTATGGTAGTTCTATTTTAAATGCCAGGCATATGCCACTGTTAAACTTCAGTTCAGTATAATTTTGAAATTCCACTACATACAAAAATCTTTCTAAAATAACATACAATTAACTAAGAATGAATTACAGATAAAAAACATAAATGACAAATTTTACAATAGGATTACATAGAATTTTATATGGAGGGAAATTTCTTAAGGAGGAGCTCTCTCAGTAGATAGACTAATCAAGGAGGGAGCACCCCCTGAGTTAAAAACATATCATTCAAATTATATAGCATCTTTCAATTGTTGAATTGCATACTACCTTAGTTCTAAAGAAGCATACTGTAACTAATTGTAGGCCATTATTTTACTTTGAAGTGTCTGACCCTGCAAGTGCAAAGCTTCATATTGCTACTGCATGTAATTCAACTGGACATTCATGGAAGAAAGCGTGGCATCGAAGAGATTATTATGCTGGTAATGAAGTCAAGACAGACAAGAATGCGCCATGCAAAGAAGGTCAGATTTACTTCCTAATTTCTTGATTTGTCTCCTATTCTCACTTGCTTTCAATGAAACATATGCGATGATACCTTCTTTTTGCTCAGTTATTTTTCTTTTTTCTTCTCCTTGATTCACTCATTCGTCATTTACATCTTACTTCTTTGGTTTTTAGCTGCTTTTTCCGTGCCAGCTCATGAATTAAATTTCATTGCATCGTTTCAGCACTAACATTTAGGTTCCACATTTTTAAATTGGCGTAAAAAGGTTGGTGTAAAATTCAATGAGCTATTTCTTTGAATCAAATGGCTTGAAAGAAACTTTGGCTACTTTGTTATAACTTTACCGTTTGACTTTTCAGAAAATCTTGAATATTTTTGAAATTACAGGGTATTTCATATTTCAACTCATTTGAGGATGTGACGTCTTCCAATTTCTAAATCGCAAACCAGAATAGTGAAAGATTTTTGCTTGATACCGTATTGTAGACGTTCATAAGCTATGTTTTTCTGGAAAATTATTCGATGTTTCCTCAAAAAGTTTAGAAATTACGATGGTTTTATGTTTTTTCAAAATTTTTCTTGAATTCCTTAAAAAAGAAGAAATGCCAAAAATAATCCTGAATGAGTAAAAAAAATGTGTGGTGTTTGCCAATTTTTATTGAATGCAGTTTAATTTGCAAATTTGTTTCTTTAAAACTCTTTGAGTTTATTTGATTTAAATTGGTCTGTCCGCTCCATAATTACAAGTGCTTTTATTGAAATTGTATTTCACCCTACAATGGCTCTTCACCATCAATCAGATTAAATATTCATGCACTTTTGAACAGGTAAAACATGACAAAACATACTGTATATACAGTCTTTATTACCAAAATTGAAAGACAGCATGTGATTGTTTTGGAGCACGAAAGGAACAACAATTGTTGTTCATTTGATATCCCTAAGGGAATATTCATTTAATAGTTGCAAATAAATATGGTATATAAAAATTACAAATTTTAACATGTGCAAATTTGATTTAAAATTCTATAATTTAATCTTTGTTCTGCAATATTTTAACAAACACAATGTGGGTTTTTTTGCCACAATATGGCTTGATAAATTCCCAACTTTGTGACTCACAAAAAGTATGTAGAACTCATTTCATGCCATTTAGAAGTTCAATTAGTTTATCATTGTATCTCCTCTGCCATCTGTTTTATGATAGGCCAACATCCTCTTGAGAAATTTAGAGAAGTAGACTGGCACAACGGCCACCACTCACCATGTCCAGTTTGTGTGTCGTGTATGATCATTAAGTGATTGTCAGAGTTTTTGGCTATCTCTCCAAACCACACAAATTTATTGTGTTGTACCCCAGGGCTCTATCATGTATCCAGTCTTGTTTCTTCTGCACATGCTAAAATCAACTCTTATTCTGATGATACTTATCCCAATTCGTTTTTATTCAATTAAGAATTTTAAATGAACTACTTTACAACATGATAAGGACGATACCACGGGGAGCAGAAGATAATGAATACCCCAATTATCCCAGTTCCTCCTTTACTTATCGGTGGTTTAGAGCATAAGTGGTTCTCATCCTATTTGGACAACAGAACACAGTTCTGCAAAGTGAATGGTGTTGCCTCTGAAATAGGGGATATTGATTTTAGTGTGCCGCAGGGGTCGTGTTTGGGTCCACTGTTATTTTTGTTATATATAAGTGATCTACCATAATGCCTTAAATCAAGGCCACGCAACTATGTATGTAGACGATACGAGTATTTCCTACTCGTCTAAAGACATTGAAGATATTAATCTGGCTCTAAATGATGAACTAGCTTCTTTAAATGAATGGCTGCAAAGTAACAAACTGTCCCTTAACGTAGTTAAAACTCAATCCATGGTAGTTGGTTCCCGACCAAACTTGAAAAAGATCGATAATCAGACCACAGCTACCCCAAATTTTTCTATAGGCGGAGAGCAAATCGAGGTCGTGGATCAAAGTAAGTACTTGGGCGTTATCCTTGACAAACATCTCTCCTGGGACAATCATATCAAAAGTATACGCAACAAAATCTCGCGTGCATTAAGACTGTTGAAATAGGCTACTCTAAGAAGTTTCTTCTAAAATGGACTTTGAGTAAAATGTATCGCAGCCTGGTGGAACCCCACTTTCGCTTTTGTTGCTCGGTCTGGGGTTGCTGTGGCGATACTAAGCTGCAAATATTGCAAAAATTACAAAATCGAGCCGCAAGAATTTTCACAAGTAATGCTTATGATGCATCAGCCGCTAACTTAATCGGGTTGATCCAAGGTCTTTCCTGGCCGACAATTGCCGACATAACCAAAGCTGAAACATCGACGATGGTCTTTAAGTCAATTAATTGTCTTGCGCCTGAATATTTGTCTGAAATGTTCACAAAATGTTCGGAAAATAGCCACACGAACTTAAGAAATACTGAGTCTGATCTTCGTGTCCCAATGATGAGAACTAACAATGGTCAAACAGTCCTTCTCGTATCGTGGGGCCAGACTCTGGAACCAGCTGAGCTCCAATGCTAAAATGGCGCCCTCAATTGGTGTTTTCAAAAGACTTACATTTGTATTTAGATGCGTATTATTTTGTTTCCTTTGAAAATTGTAAATATTATAGCCAGTATTTAATTTTCCTTTCAACAGGGCCAATTGTAAATCAGAACTTCTGTATTGTTACCCTGTATAAATATGTTTAAAATAAATAAAATTAAAATTAATAAATTACTTCTGAATCACAGAGCTAACATAAAAACATTTCTCTAGAGCGAGCAATTAGGAAAGTTCAATTAAAAGCAAGTCAGAACATTGTGATACCTCCTGATTATCTTGGCCACTCTCCGTCATGAGTGGGCTCTTCAAGTAGACTCCAGGTGAGATGTGGCAATGAAGTAAATAGACGAATTTAATCCTCTTTTAGCCCCCTCTCACTAAAGGCCCCTCTATTTAGCCCCCTTTCATAAGATTTCTTAATGAAGCACGCCTCAACAATAGCATGTTAAATGCAATTGCTTGCCAATAATCTCCATCAAATTATTACCCATTTTTACAGGTTCATTTAGTAACATGAAATTTGGTTCTTGTTTGAATTGCAGTTAAAATTGGAGAAGAAGTGAATAAAGGTGGATTGGATATGAGCAACGTTGTATTTAGCGTTCATATGCCTCACCCTGGGGAAGAATTTGATCCATATCAACAATTCATTGTGGTTTCTATGAATGTTGAGATCGAGAAGAAGTTTGCTCGTATATCTGAATTGGAGACAAACAAAACAGTAGGTCAGCAAAACATTAAATATTTCAGTTTCAGACTAACACTGTTCATAGAGCTTTGCAATTTGTAAGTTGAGTAGATGAATGCCTGCTGACTCTTTATTATAGTTCGACTTGGTATGATAGTCAAAATGTGTAATTAAGCAACGAGTGGTTAGCAACTACATGACACATATTGGAAAGCAAAGTTTCATGACAATTTTGAAGAAGGGATACTAAAAGAATTCAGAAGGTTTACTTATAGGAATGGATGTTTTCGCATTAGTTATGTAATACTGAAAATAGATCAGTGAAGAAAATTATAGCATCATGGATGAGTATGATAAGTAGCAGCTTTTCAATGGCTGAGGTATAAAAAGTATAAGGCCAATAATGGCAATCTAAAAGCATGAATCTTTGAGGGTATAGTTAGGTGAAATGAATCATTTGTTACAGTAAGGAATAAGAAAGGTAAAGTTGGGTGCATGTATTTCGACAAAAATATCATCAAAACTCCTGAGTCAAACTTTTCCTGTGTAAATGTATTACATAATATTCTTCCTAAATTAAAGGGTTTTCGTACGAATGGTATTTGGTAATTAGAAAGTTGGAAAGATCTATGTCACAATGCTTTTCCGTGAAAAAACCTTCGAAATTTGTTTTTCTTTTATAAATGAATAAGTTTCTTATATCGCTAAGATTAGAACAAGGAGAATGCCAAATGGACCTTTAAAGAGAACCTTTGTTCGATTCTCACTCCCCAGATATTAACATAAATATAACATATGTTCTTTCGTGAAACAAGGATGCACAATGTATTATAAAGCAAAAGTTGGATACAGAGAAAAAGAGAAAGAAAGTTGGACACCATACAGGGAAACAGAAGGAGAAATGCGACCATTGCAATGTGTTCTCACCACATATCAGTCGATTGTTGATTCAAACGTAAGATGAGTTTAAACATTTTCTCGTCATGATGAAGCATACCATTATACTGTCATTATAAAATTGAAGAAAATAGAAAAGATACAGGCATCAGCCGGCTCTAAACAACCACAATACTCAAATGTAGGAATCATGAAGTACCTTGTAAACAACACTTTTAACTATATTGTGAGAAAAGCAAATAGAAGGAAAAATTGGAGATAAATTGAAAGAAAGGAGAAAAGATAGACAGTGAGCTTATTTGCAATGAACCAATAACATTTTGAATATGGTCAAGCAAACAGATGCATTCTTTTTCCCTTTTCTACTTTTTTATATGAATGGGTGTGCCTGCTTTCACGGCCTTTAAGTGAATAAGTAGTCAGGTGTTTGATGCTGCACATAATTTTCAAACCATAGGGGATTATTGTTCTGTGCTAGAGAGTGTTCATAGACTGCTCATTTAGAAAATGACTAAAAGATGGTAGACGTCCGTCAGAATGTAAGAAAATCCTTTCTTTGTTTTCAGGTTGTTAGTTGATGACGTTATTTTGTTATAAGGTTCCAGAATTTCAAAATTAGGCTGAACTTCAAATATTGAATTGTTTGAAATTTATTCAACATTCCTGTTTTTATGTTGATTGTTAAATTTAAAGTTGATGGCATTTTATGGAGAAAATTTGCCTACCTTATTTGGTTATTATAAAAGACAGCATAGTGATCCCAAGAGGTGATTGCATTTGCATTTATAGAGAAACCATCGTTGTTTGTAGCCGACAATTTCCTTTTGGAACATAACAAAATGCAACACCGATACGATGTAATAAATAATTGTATTTCATTTGAATTTCAGGAGATGGAAGGATATTACACTTGTGAGGATATGCACTTCTTGGAAATCGGTTCCATTCAGCACAAGTATTATCTTATCAATATGCAGCTAACAAGTGAAACAGGATGTGGTAACCTTGGTCTTCTTAAAGGACTTCATTTTGTTCAAATAAGCCAAACTGCATCATACACGTGGGCATGGTTTATTGCAAAAACCGTCTTGACACCTTTCTTGATAGCAGCATTGATTTTCTTCTTTCGACGAATTAGATCTCAACCAAGACCACCTATTCTGCTTGAAAAGTAAGACTTCAATATTTAATAATCAAGGTGTACTTTAATATTTAATCATCATTAGCCGTCTGTTCGAAATCTCAGGTTTATGTTATGCTTATGATGCGATCTGATCTGAATTGCAAGGAGCATCATGTTGACCAGTTCTTATTGACAAAAGGAAACTCAGCTGATGATATTTGGAGCATGATGGTAAATCTGGTGTTAAATTTGACTAGGCCATGATAAAGTTTAATTCGCCATTTCCAATGATAAAATTATTAGATGCAAATCATGAAGTAAGATTGAAGATTAAAGATTAAAGATTGAAGCCGTTTGTCAGCTTCGAACTAACGAAACTATACGTGTGGAATTTTTATGGCACCAATTATTCCAACATAATTGATAATTAACCTAACAGTGATCTAACCTGACCTAACCCAATCTACATAACCTAGCCTGACCTAACCTAACCTAAACCTGACCTAACCCAATCTACATAACCTAGCCTGACCTAACCTAACCTAACGACAATTTTTCCAACATGATTGATAATTAACCTAGCAATGATCTAACCTGACCTAACCCAATCTACATAACCTAGCCTGACCTGCCTAACCTAACCTAACCTAACCTAACCTAACGACAACTTTTCCAACATGATTGATAATTAACCTAACAATGATCTAACCTGACAATCCTCTAAGATTAGGAAAAATCAGTAAGTTATTTGCTTCGATATCATTTATGGTATTACTATTGAATATTATGCGAATATAATATAAAGTTCATTTGAGGTTTCCTCTTTGGTTAATAGCGAGTTGTCGTTTTGCAAACCACCCTCGTCAGAAATGACTTACTTTCTCGGATACCATTTAGCCTATCCACACGTTGTTAGAAAGGAAGTCATTCTACATAGCCTCGACTGCACGCTGGCTTTGCAAATTCCTTTTCAAGACTTTCCCTTGACTTCAGAGAAAGGATTTATCTCCAAAACTATTCGAACAATTCTTGATTTATGTCATTCTATCTTTGACTAGGTTGTTCCTCTAAAACTTTGCAATATCTGAGCAAGAAAGCTAAGCTAGATTTGCTGCAATCGACTGACATAACATAATTTGTTTACTTTTCGATAACCAAGGCGAAAAATAAATCCAATTTACCAAAACAGGAAAGGTGTTGAAAAAGATTTGCGAGCCAGCATTGATGGAAATATTGCGATGTATATATTTTTCGATTGCCAAGACTATGCCGAGTGACACCCCCTTACAACATTTCGATAAGCCAAGGTAAATGGTTTTGAAAAACGGCGATTCTAGGCCAAAAGCAGAAGTTACATGATCTTATTCATTGCGTATTTTGTAAACAAATGCTTTTATTTTTCATTTCTTTTATTCAGGTTAACTGGTGGGCTTGGCCTCTCTTTGCTCTTCCTTATTTGTGAGTATTGATTTTTTATTCATCCAATTTCTTAACGCAGATGAATTTTCCGTTGCTAACGTATTCCTGACAATTTCAGTGCCTTGTTAATCTTTTGATAACTTGATTGTTTTTGTAAACTTTAATCATTTGTAGTAATTCGTTGTGTTTCATTAATAATTCGTTGTTATGGATTCAATTTTTCAAAAACAGACTCATATTAGTATGTTCTTTTTTCTTAATTCTTCCATCTTCATTTCGACCATAATTTTACGCTGGTTTTAGTTTTGAGCCTTTGCTTACTATCGTTTGACTGCCTCGAATTATATTACTCATATACAGTCCAACTCGCGTAATTTGGACTCGCATAAGTCGTATATTTCCACAAGTCGGAAAAAATTGAACAAAGCTGACAGTCTCATCCGCATTTTTCTTTTCAAATTAATCCGCATCAGTCGGCCTACTTTGAGTTGGATAGTTTTCCTTGGTCTTAACACGGGGGGGGGGGGGTGGTGCTTTGTGAAATCTCTGGTAGGGGTGTGCCGCCAGCATTTTCAAAATTGTAAAAATGAAAAATAACCTTGGCTAGACTCATTTCTAGACCAACAATGCTAATATTTTGTTTTTCTCTACAAAAATGCTACAATTTGGCTCTAGACACAAATTACCAAAATTGGCCTTCACCAGACCGAAACTGCTGAAAAGTATACCCATGCCTAGTATACCCTTCAGGGCGGCACATCCCAGGTACCTTTACTATGTAAGATCCCCCTCCCCCCTCGTAGGTCTGAAGCAATCTGACTTATATAGTTTGTATAAAATGGTCCAACTTTGATTGTCTTTCTCGTGCATTTTGAGAATAATGCTTTTTATTTTCTAGTTCCTATTGAATGGCTTACATTGAGCTATGAGATGCCTTTCATGCTCTTATTTTCTGATTTGCGTCAAGGACAATTTTATGCATTTCTTCTATCTTTCTGGTGCATTTTTGCTGGTGAACATATTCTCGTAAGTTACCAACATTCTCTTTTTGTTTTTCCATGTAAATCCAATTTTCCTTTCCATTAATTTTAACTCTTATATTGGCTATTCTGAATTATCAATGTTGTTTCAGACATGATATAATCTGCAATTTATTTTATGGCCTACTGATAGTCATAGTGTTTGATACATGTAATCTAATTTTAGGGCCGCTGGCTGATAGTCATAGTGTTTCATACATGTAATCTAATTTTAGGGCCGCCGGCTGATAGTCATAGTGTTTGATACATGTAATCTAATTTTAGGGCCGCCGGCTCATAGTCATAGTGTTTGATACATGTAATCTAATTTTAGGGCCGCCGGCTCATAGTCATAGTGTTTGATACATGTAATCTAATTTTAGGGCCGCCGGCTCATAGTCATAGTGTTTGATACATGTAATCTAATTTTAGGGCCGCCGGCTCATAGTCATAGTGTTTGATACATGTAATCTAATTTTAGGGCCGCCGGCTCATAGTCATAGTGTTTGATACATGTAATCTAATTTTAGGGCCGCCGGCTCATAGTCATAGTGTTTGATACATGTAATCTAATTTTAGGGCCGCCGGCTCATAGTCATAGTGTTTGATACATGTAATCTAATTTTAGGGCCGCCGGCTCATAGTCATAGTGTTTGATACATGTAATCTAATTTTAGGGCCGCCGGCTCATAGTCATAGTGTTTGATACATGTAATCTAATTTTAGGGCCGCCGGCTCATAGTCATAGTGTTTGATACATGTAATCTAATTTTAGGGCCGCCGGCTCATAGTCATAGTGTTTGATACATGTAATCTAATTTTAGGGCCGCCGGCTCATAGTCATAGTGTTTGATACATGTAATCTAATTTTAGGGCCGCCGGCTCATAGTCATAGTGTTTGATACATGTAATCTAATTTTAGGGCCGCCGGCTCATAGTCATAGTGTTTGATACATGTAATCTAATTTTAGGGCCGCCGGCTCATAGTCATAGTGTTTGATACATGTAATCTAATTTTAGGGCCGCCGGCTGATAGTCATAGTGTTTGATACATGTAATCTAATTTTAGGGCCGCCGGCTCATAGTCATAGTGTTTGATACATGTAATCTAATTTTAGGGCCGCCGGCTCATAGTCATAGTGTTTGATACATGTAATCTAATTTTAGGGCCGCCGGCTCATAGTCATAGTGTTTGATACATGTAATCTAATTTTAGGGCCGCCGGCTCATAGTCATAGTGTTTGATACATGTAATCTAATTTTAGGGCCGCCGGCTCATAGTCATAGTGTTTGATACATGTAATCTAATTTTAGGGCCGCCGGCT
>REGM01000021.1:512669-539265 GCA_004194415.1 Aurelia aurita | reverse complement strand
CAATTACAATACAATTACAATACAATTACAATACAATTACAATACAATTACAATACAATTACAATACAATTACAATACAATTACAATACAATTACAATACAATTACAATACAATTACAATACAATTACAAT
Organism: Aurelia aurita; assembly: GCA_004194415.1. NCBI lineage: Eukaryota > Metazoa > Cnidaria > Scyphozoa > Semaeostomeae > Ulmaridae > Aurelia > Aurelia aurita. Next base: position 539,134 of record REGM01000021.1, on the reverse strand, counting down.
GCACTTCAACGTTAAAACGAATAGATATCCAATGACAGTCATTTGGAGAAGTGGGGGTTCAGACCAAAAATAGACAGGAAACAGAAATAGGAATGAAAATGAAAACTAACCAAAAGTGAATCAGATCCACCGACAATGCTCAACCCAAGACCACTTGAACCCTTTTGAATTTTAATAACTGTCTCTTATCCTGGCGTAACTGCTCTTGTAAAAGCTTCATCTATAGATTTTTCTAGCGGTGAAGATCTTGCGGAGCCTGGGATCGAGTCTCCAGAATTACTTGCAATATCAGCGTCGGTTGGTTGTGGTGTTATACTCCTTTGATCTTCTTCGACTGCTGGAAATGGAGGATTGGGACCAATTTAAAAATGGCGAATGACAGAGGGGTACACATAGCTCATCACCAAGTTGGATAAAATCTAATAGGGGTACAAAGGCATTGGGGTAATATCCCAAGAGATAAATTCTAAGGCGGTAACAAGAAATGAGAAAGGTTGTACGTTGAAAGGTTGAAAGGTTGTACCAATGCGAGACTACTAGAGGTTGTACCATTCATCAGCTTCAAATTCAAATGAATATGAGTAAAACTGACTCAACCTTTCGTGCTAAATTCAAGAAGATAATTGCAATTCTGATGTGAAATGGTGAGCTTTAATGAATACAACCTACCAATTTCCAATTGACTTCTTGGTGTCAATGTAGCAGAGCTTTCGCTTTCTTCTGTGTCCAAATCTTCATCAAGTGGAATTTCGACCTCTCTTGCCAATAATAATGTTACTGATCTTTCTGCTGACTTTATTATGTTCACAGCCTAGAACAACAATTCTTTCAAATAAAACACTCTGATCATGATTACACCAGAAACTTTGGCACTGTTTCATACGAAATTTAAAGCCGTCAAACTTTTACGTCATCCACCTTAAAACGCTTAATGAAACCAAAAAGCAGCATCTTCAAAAAGTAGATATTAAAGTTTTGGCAGGAAGCCGTAGTTTGATGATAAAACAAAGGACAAAGAATGAGACATTTTCATATTCCCATATTATTTCGTTATTGGACAATCCAGTTATTTGAGACAGACAAATAAAAAATTGAGACAAATCCATATTATATTGACTCCTACTTGATTAGGCCATGATTAATTAACGTTTCGAAGCAAGCTGTGCTTCATCATCAGAATGAAAAACTACAAAGCACGAGGCCAGGGCCGCGGAGAGGATTTATGGGCCCCGGGTCAGAATGAAACATGGGCCCTTTGCAAAAGAAAGTATGGGAGGTACGCCGAAGGCGCACTCATCTAGGGGGGTCCGGGGGCATGCTCCCCCGGAAAATTTTTAAAATTAAGGTATCTAGAATCGCTCTGGTAGCTATTTTACGCCTCTAAATACAATTATCATATCATCGAAATAGCCAGTCGTTATGCACGAGAATCATAATATCATAAGCTGAAAGTCTGTATTTACTCAAATTTTTCTTTTATTTTAAAAACTGAAAAATACTAAATTTACTGAATTTCATCGTTAGACACTTGAAACGTACATTGATATTAAAAGATCAACATGTTTTCTATTACCATGAACACACTTAGATTTCCTTTATTCCAATTATTTTAGAATTAAAAACGTTTTGATGAAAACGTTTAATAGGAACCTTAAATTTAGATGTTCAGTTGGTATATTTGACTGGTACTGCTTATCAGAAGACATAATGGAGCTATCACTGTCTCTGTTTCTCCTTGACTTGAGATATATTGTGACAAAATAGAGAAATTATTGACAGGCCCCGTTTGACCACGGGCTCTGGTCTAGAGACTCGCATTTGAGACATACTTTGAAACATTGAGTTATTATTTATGGGCCCCTATGACCATGGGCCCCGGGTTTTTGACCCCCTCTGACCCCCCCTCTCCTCAGCCCTGCACGAGGCTAAATTTATATTCACAACGACAATGAGAAGTCATGTTTCACCATATCACTGCCAACGTACATACGAAAATAATTTGACCATCAGAGAGTATTTATCTGCAAATATATCATTTCAGACGTTTTCAGTAGCATTAATAACGAGACTGGTCATAAGGAATTAAAATGGTCACTGGTCCCATAGAACCGATATCAATCGAATAAAAACCTGAATAGAATATTAAAATATCGACCATGCTTCAAGAGACATTGTGCCTAATATAAAGAAGATCAATCAAAAGATGTTTTCACCTCTGCTTGCAAAAGACCAACCAATGAATGATTATTAACTGCAAGTAGTTGGTCTCCAACATGAAGTCTTTTATCCTGTCAAATAAAACAAAACNATTTTCTTTATTCCAATTATTTTAGAATTAAAAACGTTTTGATGAAAACGTTTAATAGGAACCTTAAATTTAGATGTTCAGTTGGTATATTTGACTGGTACTGCTTATCAGAAGACATAATGGAGCTATTACTGTCTCTGTTTCTCCTTGACTTGAGATATATTGTGACAAAATCGAGAAATTATTGACAGGCCCCGTTTGACCACGGGCTCTGGTCTAGAGACTCGCATTTGAGACATACTTTGAAACATTGAGTTATTATTTATGGGCCCCTATGACCATGGGCCCCGGGTTTTTGACCCCCTCTGACCCCCCCTCTCCTCAGCCCTGCACGAGGCTAAATTTATATTCACAACGACAATGAGAAGTCATGTTTCACCATATCACTGCCAACGTACATACGAAAATAATTTGACCATCAGAGAGTATTTATCTGCAAATATATCATTTCAGACGTTTTCAGTAGCATTAATAACGAGACTGGTCATAAGGAATTAAAATGGTCACTGGTCCCATAGAACCGATATCAATCGAACAAAAACCTGAATAGAATATTAAAATATCGACCATGCTTCAAGAGACATTGTGCCTAATATAAAGAAGATCAATACAAAGATGTTTTCACCTCTGCTTGCAAAAGACCAACCAATGAATGATTATTAACTGCAAGTAGTTGGTCTCCAACATGAAGTCTTTTATCCTGTCAAATAAAACAAAACTTACCTACAGTTTTGCAGAAATGTCAACAAGCAAAACAATGAATATCTAACTACCACAAGGGGTTTCATTAAATGATTATGATGACGCCACAATCTTAGTTACAGCGTCTTTATTGCGTTATGGTGGTACAAGCATAAATTATAAAATAAATCACGTTTGCTTTAATTTCTCTGACCGAGTCTCTGACCATTCCCAATCATGAATTTGTTATTAATACTAATAAAAAACTAGACGGGATCAAAATTCAAATTGTAAAAAGACAAATAATTAGAAGAATATCAAAAGGAGCAGATGGAGATCAATTTTGAGAAGACATCACGAGGAAGAAGTTAAGGAGATATGATAGCTACGTCAGTGACCGTAGCACTTTTGTTATCAGTCGGTGGAGCTACCGCAGAACAGAAATTGATAGCTACAGTATAAAAGAAATTGATACGCAAAAACTGTGTGCAATAAGTCATGAGACATGAAGTAACAAACCTCCTAATAATGATTTATACGTAATTAAACAAGTTCCTTGCTGCTAATAAAAAGTATAAAGACAAAATAGTAACAAACTAACCTTATACGCAGCCCCTCCTTCTGTTATGTTTCTAATAAAGATACCCTGTTCACCATCCTGTGCCCGCATACCTTCTCCTATTGCAAAACCAAGTCCTGTTGGACCCTGTTTCAAAGCAAATATAAATCCATTTAGATCATTAGTATCAAATTTCAATATGACCAATTTATTGTTGTTTCATAAACTCAAATTTAAAAAATAGTTAGCACAGTTTTCAGTGAGGTCTGACAAGGACGCCATCGCTCGAGGGTTCAAGCCCCATAATGGTTCATTCACTAAATTTTTCAGGATCTAAACTTTTAGCATCTGCTAAAATGAGGAATTTACGATGAATAAGCTGGAAAATATTTTGAAGTGATGTCATGTTTCATGATAATCTTAATATCTCTTCTGTTACAAACTAATTGCATGTGATTACCTTCTCCAGAGTTATGACTTCTTCTCGTCTGATAGTCTTCATTCTTACAAGTGGTTGTCTCGGCACAGGTGGCTCCAAGTCTTTTGTCAGCAATTCAGCTTCGGCTCGATCGCGATCTTGAAGCTTCTCCTACAAATCAATTTCAACATTTAAATTTCATGAATCATTTTAAAAATATCATCTGCTATTCTCATTGTAAAATCAAAACAATGCAGTAAAAACAGGAGAATACAACAACTAAACCACACCCTGTTGCAAACTAAGTGTAAATTTCAATGATTTGGCCTAAATGGTGTTGAAGTAAACATTTAGAAAGCACTTGCAATTTCGAAGAATCTAAAGAAAAAGTCCTTAGCAACCTACAAATGGCAATTTTTTATTCAAAGCATAGGTTTTTTGTTAGTACTCCCCTTAACAGGCAAGTTATTTCATAATTATGATAACCAAGGAAAATAAGTACATCAACAATGACATAAAAATAACAAATCAAAACTAAGAGGCTAAAAAACAGGATTTGCAAAACATGGATCAAAGAAATTGATTACATACAAAGTTGTATTTATACTGATATTCTGTACAGTGGAGTATACCAAAAAGGAGAGATATCGTTCAGTACACAAGGGATGCTTTCGGTCTAGTGTGGTCTAGTGCAAACAAACTCCTGTTTCATAAAACGTACTATTTATATCCTCATGCTTACTTGTTCGGTGACCAAAGACGTAAAATGTGACAAGTCATTAGGTCTTCCAAGCACCAATTTTGCTGTCGTTTCAGCCTTCCTCAAAATAGCTGATGCATCTTTATGTGTTAACCCCCGTACTAGTACACTATTCACCTACATGAAGCAAAAATCAATAATCAATCAATTAATCAATCAATCAATCAAAGTAAAACTTATACTGTATTGTGAAATCTAATAAAAAGCGATGAAAAGTGAAACAAAATCAATTCATGAAATGTTCAAAGATATCAACTTTCTAGATTATTCAGAGTGAAACATAAAAATCAGCTACATCACTTAACTTTATAAATACCTCCATTTTACCTCAAATTAATGCATTTTTTTACGTAGATAAGGAAATGGAGCGTAATGATATAAAACTGTCCAAAAATATGAAAATAATTTGAAAGATTTAAATTGATGAATACTTCCAGTTTAGATCAAATAAATAAAATTTNATAATCAATCAATTAATCAATCAATCAATCAAAGTAAAACTTATACTGTATTGTGAAATCTAATAAAAAGCGATGAAAAGTGAAACAAAATCAATTCATGAAATGTTCAAAGATATCAACTTTCTAGATTATTCAGAGTGAAACATAAAAATCAGCTACATCACTTAACTTTATAAATACCTCCATTTTACCTCAAATTAATGCATTTTTTTACGTAGATAAGGAAATGGAGCGTAATGATATAAAACTGTCCAAAAATATGAAAATAATTTGAAAGATTTAAATTGATGAATACTTCCAGTTTAGATCAAATAAATAAAATTTACATCAAATAAATAAAATTTACATAGACATTGAAAATACAAAATATCAACATGAAATTGGATAAAACATGAAAATAATGTGAAATATTCAAGGGAAGGGGAACAAATTGATAAATACCTCGAGGATTTCATCTCCAACTTTGATTCGTCCATCTTCATCGGCAGGTCCTCCATTTTTTACTTCAATTACGAAGATATGATTTGAAGAAACGCCTTTTCCACCAGCAATGCTTAGTCCTATTTTAAAGAAATTCAATATTTGAAATAGATCTTGGAAGAATTTAAAATTCTCCAACAACAGACAACAAACTATTCCTGTAATATTGTTACATTTCGTTTGGCTATCAAATGCTTTGAAAGACTAATGTCAACTCCCTTCTCAGTTCAGACAGCATATAGTCTTCTACTTTGGTCCGTTTGTTTTTCTCAGACTTGCTACGTGGTAAACGATACCTAAATTCTAATCTTCACTTAAACATATAAAATCAACCTGCAAAAATTAACATTATCTTAAATTCATCTTTTTTCAGGAGGGGTTACCCCCGGGGGGTTACCACAACTGGCATATTTGTTGGCATATAACGGAAATCAAACCAGCGATCTTCACACCTCACTCTAAAATCGTCTGCTCCACTGTGCTACTTAGAACTTATCAATAAAAACTAGACTATAAGATGAAAGATGAAATCAAATAAAAGATAATGAATTAAATGAACATTATGCATATTGTAATGCAAACCTATTCCATTTTTTCCTTTTGAAAGTTCGACTTCGTAGATTTTACCATCAAAATCAGGGTATCTAGCAGCGAGAGGATCTACAAAACACAGAAATATAAATTACTTTCAAAAGTCACATTCTTAATAATTTCTTACGTTTGCACGGGGAAATGAATTGTAAAATCGACAATGTATAATACATAAGTGCTATAGAAGGTTGCAAAATGATTGGGATTAGCAAGATCGTTGTTGAGAAAACGAAGAATACAATACGGAATAATTGTTTTAAATTTTGCAACAAGGAAATCATCCAAAAATATTCCATGTATAACACATGTCCGATAAGTGGGATAAGAATGTCGGCAAATCAATGAGTGTTTAGACTATCTGAATTTATCATGAAAGAAAGACAGAAAGAAACAAACAAACAAACAAACAAACATACCACCAAAGCCACCAAAAAGTCGTTGATGCTCACTGTCTTCCGATGAACTTGAAATAGTTGCTTCGATGTTGGATTTCAACTATAAAATAATCAACCATATAAAATCAACTATAAAACATCAAATCAATGGAGTAATCAAATCCATGTTTCACTTCCAATAACAACAGAGCGTGAGGCAAAGACCAAAACNGTTCTAAACAAAGGAATTTTCAAGTCAGTTTCTGTGTTTCTTAGACTACGTTCACACGATGCCGGCACATTTTGGAAACGGTGAAAAATGTGACGGTAGCACAATTTTAGCTAGCGTTCACACGATACCGGCACAATTTGAAAACTGTAGGAAATTTGACGTTAACCAACTTGTTGCAATCTCCCCAAGAATTTGATGCCAAAGAAATGTACCTACTCCTTAAGAATCGATCAGCCTCGTTTTGAAAGCGACGAAAAATGTTCCGTTTTCATCGTTTTCGAGTGTTCACACGATGCCGTTTTCAAAATGTGCCAGTTAGAGTTTTAAAAATCTACCGCTTTCAAAATCTGCCGGCAAAAAATGTGCCGTTTTCGTGTGAACGGGAGGCCTATCCGTCACATTTTTCACCATTTTCAAATTGTGCCGGTACCGTGTGTGAACGTAGTCTTAAAAAGTTCGGTGTCATAAATTTCGCTACTAATAATATGGCTTTTTGTAATAGGAAAGTGTGTCCTTCCACTTATCATGTTATCAAGAATGGCTTTATAACAAGATTAAACAAATATTTGTTTTAAATTAATTGCTTTTCTATACTGTCCAGTATCCTCTAGTTGTCCAGTATCCTCTAGTTGTCCAGTATCCTCTAGTTGTCCAGTATCCTCTAGTGAGCCTTATTTAGAATTTTGAGGTGACAATTTCTGTCACTGTTACTTTTTTTAAAATTTCTGGCAAAAAATTGCACTAAATTTTACACGACGAAGGTATTGGTTCCATTCCCATCTTTTTAATAATAAATGAAACATTAACAAAAACTTTGCTTTGTGACAATATATTACTCACTTGCAATGAATTTGAGCCATCGCTGTCTGACTTCGTGCCATGAAGTAAATTTTGTCCATCAAGAAACGACCTCGATGACAATCCTCTCACAACAAATTTGACAGGACTATTTGCATTACGAATGACGTCAACAGCTTCTTCGTGAGTTGCATCTCTCAAGTCAACTCCATCAACCTGCACAAGGCAATTACTCAAGACGGTAAATAAAATAATAAAGGAGTAATCAATAACATTGTCTTTTGTCATTTCAAATACATATGAAAGATAAACCCACGTACATTAGAAACCAATCTATAAATGTTTCATATGAGTCAAATAGTGGCAAAAATTGTACTCTTACATCGTCATTTCAATGATAAATGTGAAAGAAATGCACGTACATTAGAAACAAGTCCATGTTAAAAATATTTGATAATCAATTGGTGACCATTAAGCCTAAAAAGTATCGCGATGTAGTGTGAAGTAACATTGTTTCATTTGAATCAAGATAACAAATCTTCACGCCTCAAAATAAGAATCTGTTTGGTTGACAGATTTATCATAAAACCAAACAAGCATCCTTCAAGCATAAGAAGGATTTAGTACAACATTTAAAACGTTTAGAAATTCATTTTCATCAGTATCTCTAATGAAGGATGAAGTCACTCTCTTACAACAAGCAATTCAAAAGGTTTAAAATGCTCAAATATATTTTTTAATACGCTTGAGTGAGCTACCAAAATTAGAGAATGTTTTCTGCTGCTGGGAATCGAACCAGGAACTCTAAAACTTCTCGCAACTACTCACTGCGGGATGGCTAAATCTCACTGCAATAAGGATTTTATCTTAGCTTGAGCACGTCGTCAGATTAAATTCACAAGAAAAGAAACGAGAATACTAATATCAATTAAATGGTTACGTTCTTAGCCGATATTTGCCATTTTTGTTATCCTGTTATGTTAATATCGGGAAGCGATCAAAAATAATCATGACAAAATGAAAGCATACCAAAAATCAAACGGCTTACCTCTAAAATTTGATCTCCCGTTTTCAATGAACCACTCTGTCCAGCTGAACTCGTTTCTAAAACATGTTTTATGTAAATTCCTTTGAATTTGGGCTCCTCTCCCTCTTGGGCACGACCCCCGACGATGCTAATGCCAAGGTTCCATTCTGGATCACGCGTAAGTTCCACTGTTCGAACTGGGGCTAAATCATAAGATGAGACAGGTGACAAATTTGATTGTTCATTTTCAATAGATGCTGCTTCTACAGAATCTTCCTTCAATGTTTCAATGATTGGTTCTTCAATTCTTGGTGGCGATACATTTGGCAATTTTTCTCGTTTTGGTTTCTTTTCTTTATCTTGTCGCTTTATCTTTTCTTGAATAGATTCCACAGCCTTCTCTGTTAGAAATTTGATACTGAAACAAATAAGAAATTATGATAATTGTCCATACATTTACAATCATTTGCAAACGTTTAAGACCATCAAAAACAATATGGCATAATGGAAAGTTTTGAAAACCGAATTAATTATATTTTTATGTAACTTTTTTATTAATCACACCTTGGAGTGTAGTGCAAACCGAAAATTTCTAATTGGGGAAGAGTATATTTTCACATTGGCATTATATTTAACAAAAATCATAGAAAAAGGCATGCCTCATTGGAATAACAAGGATGGTCGAAAAACTTTTCTTGATAAGATTTGGTAGCACACGTTTGGTTCAAATTTGATGAGAAAGTACAATTAATTTATAATACTTTTGGAACATTATTATTGTTTTCGATTTGTTTGGATTCGACCATCGCAGAAGCCGATAAATTACAACGTATGAGCTATAACATATCTGCACTGCGATAGTTTATTCAATGTGACTTAAAATGTAGAAAACATGAAGACATTAATTGAAACAGATTTAAGATATCTGACTAAAAAGGACAGATTTTGTAACACAATAGCACCAGTTGCTTTTGATTGACACCGCAATTCAAAGCGATTAGGGATTGCACACAAAAGAAATTCTCTCAACCAGTAATTCAAAACAAACAAACAAACAAAGCCGCAAAAGCTGCCCTGAAACCAGTCGGGCTAACTGACGCCTTGTGCACGCAAAAGGTGGTTTTTAAGAGAAGTCAGGAGTAAATATCGAAAGAAGAAGGACGAATCTAAAGATCTGCCTCAAGGATTTTGTTTATTAGATTCAGAAGCTGAGTAGCAATTGTTATACTTAAGCCCTAAATATACGAGATTTGCAATGCATTCAGCTCGGCTTCTGGATCAAATGAATAAAATCCGCATTCTGTCGTTACAAACTTATGACTTCTCTCAAAAACCACCTTTCGCGTGCACAAGGTGACAGTTTGTCTGACTGGTTTCGAGGCAACTTTTGCGGCTTTCTTTGCTTTAAATTACTGATTGAGAGAATTTCGTTTGCCTGCAATCGCGAATCGCTTTGAATTGCGGTGTCAATCAAAAGCAACTGATGCTATTGTGTTACAAAATCTGTCCCTTTTTATCTAACTAAAAATTGAAAAAGAGAACAACATACTGCACTTCTTTTTGAAGGGCTGCTTTCCTCAGAACCACTCTGAAATAAAATATCAAGCGATATGAAGGAAATGAAAGACAGAAAGATATTTCTAAATTAATCGTAAGATAATGAATGCCAAACCTAAATAGGAGATAAATATCAACTAAATATTTGTGTGAATAATCATAAAAGGTTAAGTTTCTCTTCATTCAATTGCAATTCTTTATCATGAATAAACAAACACACAATCGTATTTTGCTCTTTGTATTTGTTCTGTTACCTGACATTTCATAAAGAATCATTTCTATTTGGTTGAAAACATTAAATTACCGGTAAAGTTGACAGCATCCTTAATTTGGAAATGAATAAGGAAGAAAATTATTGAAAAATATCTATAAAAAGTAAGACAACGATAAAGGAAAGTACCGGAAAGGAGAGTACCATTGAAAGATAAAAATTGTGAACTGTTTGTTATCATTTACCTAGCTTGATAACTGGTCGCATTTTTCAAAGTTTCATCATTGATGCTAAAAATTCGATCACCAATTTTGATGGAACCATCTCTGCTAATTGTTCCATTTTCAAGGACATTTCTCACAGGTGAACCATAACCATCTTTATCATCTCCAAGTGTGATTCCTGATTCATAAATCAAATCATAGCAATCATCAAATCATAACAATCATCAAAACAGCACATTTCAAAATCAACAAGATGATTTTCTTTCCTTCAACATTGTGAAGGCTTTGTCAAAAAAATGTATCCCTCGTAACAACTGGTAAGGAAATGATACTCCTCAAAAATAGACGCAACTTCGAGCAATCGATCAATGGTTTGTATGTTCCATAGTCCATACACAATGAGTCATATTGAATATATCATAGAGAAAACATCTGATAAGATATAATGAAATTTACGACAATCGTACGAAAATATCAAGGCTAAATGTGTCATTAAAGAGAGGCTTTAACACAAAGTAAATTTAAACAATAGAATAAAAGAAATAACAATACAACAAAAGAATTATTATTTAATGATAAAATATTTACCCAATCCAACAACATCTCGTGCTATTATTACTGACTGCAACCTCCTTTCAAAGTCATCTGCATCATCATCAGTCTCACTTTCATCCGAAGAAGAACTATCTTTTCCTTCGTATGTTTTGTCTACAGATATGATCACTGCAATCAATAAATTAAATGTCGATTAATCAATCAATCAATCAATCAATCACATGCAAATGCAAATCGTGTGAAAATGTCGTGAACGTGTCATCAAATAACTTCAAGCAAAATATTTCTTCAATGTGCAGAGACTACATTTATTATACCTAGCGATTTGAAATGAAGTACACCCATAGTTTTACTTTCAAAACATGATCTCTCTTGTGAATGTCATTTTGCTGAAACTGTGAAACTTCCATGAAATTTTCAAGAAAATTAGAAAAAGAGCTGGAAATTCGACATTGGATGACTAGCTTCAATACAACAACAACAACATAACAACATAAAGGTACAACAACATAAAGATGAATAACTGCAAAACATTGGGCTGGGACAAAACAAAGTTGGATAGAAGTAAACATCATACAAAGATGAAGGCCTAAAAGAACAAATCATATTCTCTCTGGCATAAAATTTTGCACACATGTACTGAGCCAAGGGAGAAATTAGCAGAATCTGTGGCCAAAGAATATTTGAAAAGCCTGTAGTATATTGGTGAATACAGAGCAGTTGAAAAACCTCTCATTTCACAGACAAACATATGGAAATGTTCAATGTGAAGTGTTGGACAATACATGCTATGAAATCAGTCGTGTCTGTTGCAGTTTTGTAATAATTAAACGTGAAAATTAAGCAAGCATAAGAAATTGATGAGCGTGTAAAAAGAAGCCAAGTTGACGTCAATCAAGTAGGGATGAAGACTACGTGTTTGGGAATTAGGACGCGGTCAAAAGCTAATTGTCAATTTTTGTGATAAAGAAAACTGCTTTGAGTTCAACGCATGGAGATAACAACGGTGAATTTTCCTCGGTTTTGTTGGTCATTTGTAGAGAACATTTGCAACCTATTATAAATTTTTAATAACTGCATGATTTTCCACTTTCAACAGATTATTTGCTGGTCAACCGTTGGCTAGTAGAGCTTGTATTACAGCTGAAATCAAACATGAGTTAAATCGAGCTATTTGATATCGCCAACAATGTAGCAATTATCTTGTTCAAATATGTTTCACGTCCAAGGTTTCAATTCCTCGCGAACTCAAACGATTCTTAAGCTCCATTGAGATTTCGAGATGTCGATTTGCAACTGTATCTCAACTTGACAAAAACCTGCTTCTTAAATCCATAACATCTTGCATTGGTTGTACTATTTTAGAATGCTCATTCAAAAATTAAAGGGGAAAATTCGAAGAATCATAAAGTCATTTCTGTTTTGGAGAATATCTTTCTTCTCTTTGTCATGAACATAAAAGTTACCACATCAATATTTCACTGATGAAGAAGACATTCAAAACGTCTAAAATGATCTAGTATAGTTTTGGATTCTCCTTTAAATATTTTATATGCAAAAGAGTATTGGCTTTTGAATCAGCAATCAATACTTAATTTATCTATTCTTTCACCTCGATATTAAGAGTACAATTCATAATAATGGGTTCTCCTTTTACAGATAGCATATTACACTTCTTCGAAAAGCACTGCGAAAATAAAACTATTCATTTTAACTTCACAAAATTCATGCCTTAAAGAAATAATGGCTCGATTAATAAACCACCATAATAGTTAACGATCGCAAAAACATGGAGATTGAAACTAATAGGCTGAAAATTCCTTGATGATTTTAAGTTAAGAGACTTATCTACAGCAGTATGAAGACCCAGGGGGTTTGAGGAAAGAACACAGAAAGATTACAATGTGTTCAATTTCAAAATCTCCTACAGTGAGTTATTAAAATTCAAAATAAGATAGGCAGGTGCCTTTTATTGCTTGTACAACAAGGCAGGGAAAACGCAGCTTTATTTTCATATGAAATAATTGGGGCTGCAGCTGAAAGTTGCAAATAGAAAATAAGCACAGAAAGTTATTTCTAATCTTGCATCAATATAATTAACTTAAAACGAGAAATTCAGTTGAATTATAAATATCAATCGACTAGTATATGTCACGTGACAGAAAACATACTAATTAAAAAAGACTGGCCTATTTAGTTTGTTTTCTGTCATGGGACAATGTTAGTTTATAACTATGGTCTAATGACAATTTTATACGCATGTTTTAGCTTTCGAGCTTTTAACTGCACTTGCACTCATTTCATGTGGAAATAAACCCCCTCTTTCCTATATTCAAAGTTTGACAAAATACAAAATTAAGAATTAATTTACACCAGAACGAGAACATGCTGCGTTGATTTGCCAAAAGCGATAAAAAAAATGTTATTAGAAATCTATGTCTAATTTATCAGTTTTGCCAAACGTTGAGATTCCGTCAAAGTATCATACAACAGGAGTCTGGTTGATTTCATTTCGGTGAAAGAAATAGCACCGTTTGCAAATGAAATACAAGGTATTAAACGCAAGACATCTAGATATTAATACAATGCTTTCATGAACATTGATGTTTTTGAAGCACAAAAATAATAGAGTCCATAAAAAATTCCACATCATTGCAATATTGAACAAGCTAGAATAATGCAACAATATAAAATTTAGCGCAGTAGAATTAGAATTACGATNGAAAGAAATAGCACCGTTTGCAAATGAAATACAAGGTATTAAACGCAAGACATCTAGATATTAATACAATGCTTTCATGAACATTGATGTTTTTGAAGCACAAAAATAATAGAGTCCATAAAAAATTCCACATCATTGCAATATTGAACAAGCTAGAATAATGCAACAATATAAAATTTAGCGCAGTAGAATTAGAATTACGATTGGTTTGACTAGCAAGATCACTTTGATTTAACTGCATGCGTAAGTTGAACCTTATAATCACACTACGGACATTTCGCACTACGGACATTTCGCCAATTGAAAAAAGATCAAAGCACGTTGTGAAGTGAAGTTGGCGATGTGAAGGACATTTACCCTGACTCAAGATCAGCACATCAGTTTAATTACAACCAATCACAATTAACAACCTTCTTCAGACTGTCTTCATTGGCATAAAGAACAATGAAATCGACATTCTTTCATTTCATCAAATAATTACAGCTATCTGCAAAATACGCACAGCAAAGATTTAATCCCCATTTCAATACGACGACTAGAAAACTGAGTACGATAAAGACAGCAGTCTCAAGAGAGAAGAATATACCTGCAACCATTCGCCGCAGCGCAGCTTTTTCTCGTCGCCTCTCAAGACACAACATTGTTAAGGAAGATCTCCTCTAAAATGTAAGATTGATGGAAACTTGTTCGTCCACGGTCTTTATCGCCATCGCACATCTATATTCAAATATGCAAATCATTTCATAGGAAACAGATGAAAACACAGGACGTAAAACGGGGGCTAGGCCATTTCTTTTCGTACGAATGAGCGAGCAAGTGAAACAGCAAACTTTGCTTGGCTAGGCCTTGTCCCTTCTTGATCATGAGAGTGCAAATGAGAGAGTAAGTGAGCCAGCACGCATTGTTTCGTCACGATTCATCGCTAGAGTGAGGAGAGCGGCGCGGTGCGGTTCGGTTCGGGTCAGCGCGGTTCGGTGGAGCAGGTGAATGTGGAGAAGTATGCTTACTGGCTTCACATTGTCAGAATTATCAAGATTATAATTAGAATGAGAATGGCGATAACAAATTGGATGGATATCATCAAATATCTTACAAAAGAATGATATATCTCACAAAGCAATCAGTCAATCGATCACTAATCAACAAGCTTCTAAAACAATCAGCTATATTCCAGCTATCAAAGAACATTTATCTCACATGGATATACAAAGAACATTCTCATATTGCTGCTTATCTAAACTACTTTGCCAGTTCATCAATTAACACATCATAAATATTAAATTTGCAGCAACATTTGCATAAAAATAAGGTTACTTCAAGTCCAGCTAATTCTCCGGATGTCATTCGGTTATTGATAATAATCATCATCTCAACATTTCTAGAAATCTTTTGTCCAACATCAGCAGAACAATATCATTAAAAAGTTTGATATCCACATAAGCATTATCAAGCAAACAAAAATAATATCTCAGAAAAATATGAGATTTCTTTCTCAATTCAATTTTCCAATCCTGATTTTTTAATGCAAATCTAAAAAATTCTGGACGGAAATCTTCTTCGATGTTCTAGGAAAGCAACAAGAGAACATCTTCCTTGCTATCAATTTAAGAAATGAAAAAATACCAACTGCCATATATTCACAGCAAAAATTAAATGTGATAAAAAGTAAAGGGGTTTTCTTGGATTTAGCAAATAATAAAAAAAAAACCAGAACTTAACATGTGAGCAATCCTAACTATGCCAGAGAGTTGAAACACCTAACCCAGGTTATACCTTGAAGGCAGCTGAATTGAGCTAAGCTGTCAAAGCTTTGTTTTGAATTCTCCATAGTATCAGCATATTTTGACCACTCATTATACTTCGTTCACTCATTAAAGTAATTCAATAAATCAAATAACTCCCAAACTTAACTCAATAGTTTCACCTTGCAAAGGAAGATCGGCACATGGTTTCTCAATAACACTGTATGCCTTCATCAACTAAACACGTATGATATTACAATGGCAACATAGATTGACTTCACATGAATAAAACTACTCATATACAGTCAGTTCACCACAAGCGGGAAATTCTAGAAAGAGGACAAATGTAAAGATCGGCCACGTGTACTGCTACTGCTATTTTTGCTAAATCAAAGAAAATCTCAATGAGGACAAGTGGAACAGCCTCTTTTTGGGTCATGGGAACGAGGTTGGACAAGTGGTAACGACAGACCCATTCAGTTAAGGTTCGTTTAGATCAAAGTCATGTCATGGGTGGGAAATTTTAATATTATTCTACTTATTGCATTCATGGCACAAGTTTTCATAGCACAAGTTTTCATGGTAAGAAATCAAAAGATGTTTATCAAGAGATCGATCACTTGACTTTAATTCGGAGTAAACAAACCTTAGCCGAATAGGGCTATTCTTCGGGATTTTGTGGTAAGTTTCCTTTACAGCCTTCTATTACCAGCGATGAAGTTTGGGTTTAAATCCCGTTAAAACAAGGTATATTAAAGTTATTTTAAGGTCAGCTTCCAATACTTCGGCTCTACATTGCAAAAATCGTAATTTCAGAGAATTTTAAAAAGATGGGCAAAGCATCTTAGAATAGAAAATAAAGAACAAAGCTGATGTTTTTAGTTGTCCCAGAATTAAAAACTGATCATGACGGGGAAAGAGTTGAAAGAAAAAAATAAGAACCAACCTGGTTGTTTGGTATTTTGTTCATTGTCAGATGAAGATTCAATTTGGTCATCATCAGTTTCACTTTCAACAGCAGAAGGTAAAGTCATAGAAATTGGCATTCCAACATTTTGTCTCGATTCTTCTAATTCAGATCGTTCATCTTGCTCTTCAATTTCATCCTTTCCAACCAAATCCAAGATATTCTTCCGTATTCCAATTAGAATTTTTCCTATCAAATCAAAACGCAATAATATCAAAACGCAATAATAGTCTCATTTAAACTTTAAACTGAAGTATCTCTTATGATGTTTTGGGTTGAATAATATCATGTCGCGAATAACAGGGTGTGCAAATAAGTGATGCCCCATCATAAATCAACCGTGTTGTTTCTTCTGTTTTCTTTCACTAAAATTATCATTCTTTTGCTTCCGGTGCTAATTTTCTTAGGTGAAACAGTTATTTCTAGCCGACTTTACAATCTTTTTTAGAATCACGGGCATGTAAGTATAAAGAAAAAGTGCCACACGCTAAACACCAGCGCCGGACGAAAGTATGAACTGAATCGTGCCATTTCGTCCATAAATTTTCAGATCAATTGTTTTGTTCAAAATAGATAAATACATCATAGTAAAGCACCAAACGATGTTTTTTAGTGATAAGTAAAAATTATGAAACAAACTGTAATGATAAAAACAAATCGAGAAGATTAAAGGCCTAAAACCTGCTGAAACCAACGCATGTCTGCTTAGCCACAAATCTTGTTTTTCTAAATTTGCACAATTCTCCCTGGTAATTACATACACTAATCTAGAAGACTGCAACTTCTAATAATCAAAATCCCTGAATAAAAGAGTATTTTCATTTTAAAACTACGTTACTCTAAAATACATCAAAATCCTCTTCGCTACAAAAGCAAGACCATTTTTTATGCTCTGTAATACTACAAAGGACCATACCACGGGGAGCAATAGATTATGCAACGTTTGAAATACCATAATCCAAAAAAATACAATCGTAAAATGATCAGACCTAAGTGCAGGCAACATCTTGCATTCGCTTTACAAACACAGTTAGAGAGATGCAAAAAATAAGCAGAATGAGAAAAAAAGAGATTCACAGAATAATGAACAAAAAGGGATCATCATTCAAATTATTTTCGCTTTAAGACCAAATATCATTTATATCATTGTCAATCAATGCTGCCTTTCCCACATTTTCATTAAACACCCGTGTCTGCTATTTCAAANGTAGCTATTTGATTCAGACGCCATATTTTTCATGTAGTTAATTCACGACATTATATTCGATACATGAAAAATATGCCGTCTGAACTGGGCCTAAGAGAATGACTAAAATCATATTATTGATACACAATGATATTGTAATCATGTGAACAGAACATAGTTGACTAATTGGTTCGAACTGAAACAGTATTTGTCAGCAGGAATTTCAGAATTAGAAAGACGTCAAGGATGATTTTCCAACAATTTTCTGCAAAGTGATTTTGTCCTGTTGCTGACGCGAACTGAGTTCTGACAAAAGAATTTATGTGTCTGGTTTAACATCCTTACATAACTTAGCATGTCTACAGAACAAACAGAAAAAATGTAAAACGAAAACGAGGCCACGTTTACATATGATCATATGTCTACATATGATTGACTAATGACTTTCAGATCTTCCTTGCCCTTTTCTGAAAGTGCAAAAAACTAAATAAAAAGACAGGCAAATTATAATAAAAAGCAAGGAAGTGATTATAAAATAGCTATTACAATCTACGAGCACACATGAACATGGGTAATAAAAAATTATACAAAGCAAATGAAACATATAAAAGCATTAGTAGCTAATGAAAATAAAAGGATTTCAAAGAAGGACTTGGCGGAATATTTACCATAAATGTCATCTGTCTGTGGCATCGACATATTCGTAGGGAATTCATTTTCAATAGTGTCACTTGATACTGGAGCCGTATGACTTCGATCTTTCACCCGTGCAATTATCATGGTTACAATTGGTCCTGTATTCTTTAGAACTTCCACTGCATCCAAATTGCTCATACCATCTAAAGATTGGCCATCCACCTTCAAAACATCAAAATCATTTTTTAGGGTTAGGGTTCTGTATGGTCTTTTTTTTCACGTAATAAAACGAGCCACATTAACTACTTTTAAATTTACGTTACTTCCATCGGATTCTTTAATCAACGCCATGTTACCTCCTATTAGTATAAAAACATAACTGTAAGACTAAAAATCAAAAACTTTTAACAGCAACTGAAACGAAATGCAGACTGCGTGAAAGAGATAAACTCCCATTGATTGTACAGTTTTAGATTATAAAATAAAGCCTTTCTAAATTTATGCAGCAACATATCGATGCAAGGAAATCATTATAGTTCAGTTACGCTTTTAAGATGTCATACTAGAGAAGCCGACTTTAAATCTTCTCACATGCTGCACAATAAATTTGAAATCCATTTGGGATTTAACTTTTTGCCAGGAAACTGAAATATTACATTGAATCTCGTTTGCATACCTCCACAATTTGATCTTTGATCTGCAATCTTCCGTCCTGCGCAGCGGCACTTCCCTCTGAGATGTTCTGAATAAATATTCCTGATACAAGTTCATCTGAAAATGATTTCAATGATTTCAATGAGTTCAATGATTTCAATGGTGAAATGAGTAGGAAAGCACGGAGATAACTAATGAGTGAATAAGACTAAATGAAACAGTAACACAACTGAGAGGTCAACGTTCAAGCTGCTCGTATAAAAGTAAATACATTCTCAACGAGCGTGACATTAATATTCATTAAATCTCACAGACAAAAGCTGATATCTATTAATCTATTCACTTTAAATCCGTGGAAAGTGTTAGATCCCAGGAATAAGTAATGAATTTAATATAAATTCAAAGTGAGATTGATTAAGGTATTCTTTCACATGGAGACAATATCTTCATCATCATCATCACCTTTCTTCATCACCACGTTACTTCAATGATTTGAGTTAAGATGAAAAATATCTCTTATGCAGTATACATAATCAAGCTAGGATGCGAGTATAAAGAACTTTCCTGTGGCCAGTCTAACAATTGCAACTTACAAATTCAAAATTGGGTCTATTTACGTGTGTATCTAAAACGAAGGAGACTTTTTCTATTTAATACTCTCCAGTGCTCTTTTTACTTTGTGACTCTCCTGTACTGGATTTTTAGCGAGGATTCTTCCATTGCTGAATAGACTTATCCGCTTCGTTTTCAAGATGAAATTATACTCTGGATTCTTCAGTACTTCTAGGCATTAACAATTTCCGCCTAGAGGTGGTCATCAAGATTACTTATTTTTCAAAGCTATATCCATCATTCGTACGTCAAATCCATTTCGTGTGCTTTTTGAAGAAACTGGTGGGCAATTATTGTTTCAACCGACCATGATAATGTTCTTGTGACTGACTATTCAAACCGAAAACAAGCTTTCGGTTGTGGTGGTGTGGGGCAATTGCAAGACAGACAGTTGATAAGTTGATAAAAACAACAAAACTGATGTAATTATCTTTCTAATTACCTGATGATCTGTCGCCATCAACATATCCAGCAATAGTCACCCCCAGTCCTCTTTCATTCTTGCGCAATTTAACTTCAAAAGTTTCCACTTCGTAATCATCCTTATAATGATAAAAAAACAAGCCAATAATATATGGAAATAAGTACACTACCCTAATTTTATTAGCGCCAGTAGTTCAGAGATCGTCCGCTTAAGGATTTGTCTGTGAATTTCGTTCATTCCTAAAATACCCCGAGAAAGACATCCTGAATGCGAGATTTTTTCGAGATAAATCTGGGTAGCAGAAAGTTACAGAATCCAAACCTAAACTGTTTCTGACGTAAATTCTTGTCAATAAAGTAAACAACGAAGAGAGAGGAAAAGAAATCTGTTTGCAAATGAAAATAGTTTTGAAAGTGATTTGCATTGTTAAAAGTTATAAGCTATAAGCCGGAATGTTTAATGTATGCAAACACTTACTGTATCAGGTCTGACCGGAATTTCAGGGGGTTCTTCGTCAACAATTCTTGAAATGACAAGTTTGACCTTACTTCCAGCCTTCCTTAAAATGTTAGCTACTTCATCGCTTCCTTTACCACCAAGATTGACGTCATTTATTTGCAAAATGCTGTCACCACTCTTCAGTCGTCCATCCTTGAAATAAAAATTGCACAACAATCATTGTATGATCTTAGCAGATTTTTATATCCTCCTTATTAATTTTTATGCCACAATATTTGTGATCTTGAAACATCAAAGAGATGCAACTACTGACAATTTATTTCGTTGATAAATACACTGAAAGATCTTTAGATCAATTCATTTATTGGTTAGTATTCTGAATGAATGAATGAATAAATGAATGAATTAATGAATGAATGAATGAATAAATGAATGAATTAATGAATGAATGAATGATCAAACTTCCACAGCATGAGAAAAGAAAACTGACCTTATCTGCAGCTCCCCCTGGCAAAATCGTCTTCACAATAACACCTGTATTTTTTCCACCAATGATACCAAAACCAAGACCCGATCCAGTATTAAACAGTTCAATTGTTTCAATTTGTCTCCAATGAATTCCATCCCCAGTCTGCAAGACAAGAGAACATGGATAAGATTTTCGAAGAAATGGTAGAATTAGGAAAAGCTAAAGCTGAAGAGACAACTGTGAGCAATTAATAGAATTATAGTGNGAATGAATTAATGAATGAATGAAAGATCAAACTTCCACAGAATGAGAAAAAAAACTGACCTTATCTGCAGCTCCCCCTGGCAAAATCGTCTTCACAATAACACCTGTATTTTTTCCACCAATGATACCAAAACCAAGACCCGATCCAGTATTAAACAGTTCAATTGTTTCAATTTGTCTCCAATGAATTCCATCCCCAGTC
Source organism: Aurelia aurita (assembly GCA_004194415.1). Lineage (NCBI taxonomy): Eukaryota > Metazoa > Cnidaria > Scyphozoa > Semaeostomeae > Ulmaridae > Aurelia > Aurelia aurita. The sequence goes on along the minus strand of REGM01000021.1, from coordinate 517,561 downwards.
TGCAAGACAAGAGAACATGGATAAGATTTTCGAAGAAATGGTAGAATTAGGAAAAGCTAAAGCTGAAGAGACAACTGTGAGCAATTAATAGAATTATAGTGGGATTTGAATCAATCGATAGAGATGTGTCAAAACAAGAGAGCTATCTTCAATCACCAAGTAAACAGAATTACAGTGCAGGCCTTGAGTAAATTAACACTTTTTCCTTGCTGAAAAATTCTAAAGGAAACGTTAACTTCTTTACAAATTTTGTTTAAAATTCTTAAAGTCTTTTAGAACTCACAGGCATTCTTATCAGAAATGTGAATAATTCTTGAAAATTCTTAAGAAGTGATATTAATTTGATATACACAAGGCCTGCACTGTAACAAAAGAGTTTGTTATCATTCATGTGCATAGTGAAAGAGATACTTACTGGCATTGATGCCATTGAGCTTGAACTTGCACCTGAGTTGGACCTTGAAATAAAAGATGAACTTGCAACTGATGGTTGCCTAGAAACATCAGATGCAGCACGTTGGATACCACCCCTAGCGACAATCAGCTCCACCAGACCATGTGTCCTTTGAAGAATACCAATTGCGTCTTGATGTGATAAACCAGTGTCAATTCGCTGGCCATTAATCGCAAGAATTTGATCTCCTTCATGCAGATTCCCATCCCTTGGATAAAATGCATTGAATAACAAATAGCAATCTACATATAAAGGTAGCAAAGGTCACCATATCAGGTCACCAAAGATATAAACAAATTTAACATATTTCTGTAACTTCAAATACCAAACAGACCAGAATAAGTCACCCATACTTCTATAGTAGAAAGGTAAATCTAAAGAATTTGCAATCAAATCCATTTTCCCATGGCTGGTATATAGATAATTCAGGCAGCAATTACCTTTTGAGGGACAACTACATACAAATGCCTTGAAAGCAAATTCATAGTGTTTCTATAAAAAACGCAAGACCTATCAAAGTTGCTACAGATGCAACGTGTCTGAGCATTGCCTTTAATACATCTTTTATCATATTCCAGCAGTTACTGTACCTGTCAGCAACTCCACCTGGTTGGATTCCTTGGACGAATATTCCAAGTTCTCCTCGATTTTCACTTTTGAGGCCAACAACACTGAACCCAAGACCCCCTTGTTCTGGTTTAACAAGCTCAAGAGTATCAATCTCTCTTCCTTCTGCAGATGTCTCCAAACCTCTTATAAAATCAAGATCATCTGCATATTTAGATTTCAAGAGACCAGGGTCCATTTGAGATGCTAATTCAGCGTCACCATTAAAATCATATTGTCTGGGACTGTCTGTGACATCATCATGCATCTGTCCTTCTGTTACATCTTTACCTAAACTGGCCTGTTGAGAAAGTATTGCAGTCCATCAATAATCATGTACAGTGCAAAGAAACATTTTGTTATTTAATCAAAGTACTATTAAGTTGCAACTAAATGTCTAGGGCACTGATAATTCATAAGCACAGCACATAGATTTCAAATAAGAAAACAAGAAATAGAATACACGAAGACTTTTTCAAATGTTTAATTATATCTTCATTAAACCTTCAAATGTAATGAATTACTGATGGAGATATAATTGAAACAATGGAAAAGTCTCAAATGTATTCTTCTTTTCTCTGTCTGGGGAAACCATCATCAATTAGGCAAAGTTCTCAGATAAGAAGAACTGAATTCTTAAATTGTATGATTTGTTTGAGCTAAAGCTGCTCACTTTTGTGTATGAATCTGTTAACATGATTTCTCCTGTCTTTTTTCACAATTTTTTTGAAACTTTGTCATCTGTTCATCGGTATGATACACGGCAGGCCTCCAAAGGTGATATTTTTATGACTCAAGAAAACACCTTGTAATATGGTTTAAGATCTGTTAGATATGCAGGTGCCAAATGCTGGAACAACATTCCCTATGTCATCAAACAATCTCCTTCAGTTACAAGCTTTCACTGGAAACTCAAATTGCATATGTTCTTCACAAAATATCAACTTTAACTTTTGTATTGTTTATAGGACCATGAAGATCTAACCATATGGGCTGTGTTGTGTGGGGTTGTGGGATTTATGGGAGTGGCTGTTATGTGGCCCTCACTCTCTTTCTTTTGGGGGGGGGTGGGGGTCGTGTGGCGGTTGTTTTTGTTGGTCATGGGGCATCATGCTGAGCAGCCTGTGGTGTGATCACTAAAATAATAGGTTTTTATTACAGGGGGAGCTCTCTCCTCAATTAGTTTATCTACTGAGAGTGCTCCTCCTTTAAGAAATTCTTTCATGCAAATCTATAATCTCTTAGTTGTGTACCATCATATATGTATTTTTGTCTTTACCTATTTTGCTGTGTAAATTTATATTATATGTAACCTGTTGTTGTTTTGTTAGAAAGATTTGTATGTTAGAATTTTAAAATGAAATGAAATGAACTGAACTGAACTGAATTGCCATCAATTTGCAAGAGTCTTAAATGTTTACAAAAGTCTCAACTGTAGTAGAAATTCTTATGAATGAATATACATTAAATTTAAAGGTAATGTGTCCATGTAAGTACAGCCGCGTATACATTCTGTCAAAATATGCTGATGCAATACTGACGAACAGCCTCAAAGAGCACACTGTGATTGGTAGAATCTAACTGATCATATGTAGATCACTAGCAGATCACGTGCAAACTAAGATTGAAATTTGTCAACATGGCTGCCTGCTGTGAGGCCTCAATGCGTGTGGTACTGAGCTTGCGATTGGAAGATTGAGATCGAGAGCTGTTTAATTTGAAAGAAAGATTTGCACAGAGTGCGTGATTATTCAAGTATCTATACTCAAAATATCTATTTGCTTCAGTAGTGGCTGTTAGACTTTATGAAGCCACAATTTCAGAGCCGTGTTCGGCTGTTCAGAGTGATAACATGAAACATGGCTAGGCAGGCCCTCTGCCCTCCTCAGGCCTCATCGATTTTGGCAAAGCAACGTCAACAGATCGAACATAGCATTGTTTCTACCGTTGGTTGTTTGAACATGAAAGGGTCACAAATTGTCGAAGTATCAAATGTTTAATGCCAGTCCTTTGGGTTCCGCTTTGCAAAACCGCAAGTAAGTAATCAATCTCCTTGGCGTATTACACCTGGTCACCTAGTAAGCTCTTCCGCTGAAGTGATCACATGAAACTATCACGTGAAATAGGTATGCCCCCCGCAAAGCCGCTGTACTTAAATGGACACATTACCTTTAATAGATTTGTACTGTAATTAATCAAGGGATAGTTGAATTTACAAATGCTATGTACAGTGCAGGCTTTGTGTACATTAACACTTGTAAGATTCTTACAAAATTCTTGAAAATTCTTGTTCAAACATGTTTAATGAACCCAAGGCCTGTTGTACTGTATATATATTTGAGATATATATTTGAGACAAATCTAAGTTTCTATTGAGACAATACATGACATTGTATAGATGTCAAGATTTTACAGCTAATAGTGTGTAACATTGTTAAACTTGATTTATTATAAATACAAAATGGACCAACAAGTTTTACCTGTGAAGATGAAGTACTAAGGCTCATTCCAGGTTGAAAAATCAATTCCCCAGTTGGTGAAAAATCAAAATCATTTGCATTGACATTTGGTGTTGCTTCAACCTTTTCTTTTAATTCTTTCAATGAATCTTGAATCGTGATAATTTGCCTGAATAATGGGCTGTCCAACATTTGTACAACTGAGGCAATTTCATTTTCTTGTTCATAGTCTCCCTGTCCTTTGAGTTTATCTCGAAATATTTCCAGTATCTCTACCACTTTGTTTGTATCTGTAGAAAAAACAAATATTTGGCATATTAATATATGTAAACCAGTTCAAGAAATGCACCTAGTATTGAAGGCAACATTGCTGAAGATACAGTAAAACAGTGTTTCTGCTTGTTCAGAAATATAAATTTGAAAAAAAATGTTCATTTCTCAGCCTTGCGGCATAATCAAATCAACACAGCAATGTATGTTTCTTTGGGTTTATTTGTATATATGAATACAGTTGTGGGCAAAAGTTTAAGACCACATTCTAGTCGATAATATTTGTTGACGCAAGGAGCTGCAATGCTACTGCTCTGACTATTGTACTCTCTTTGAGTTGTTTCAGGTCAACTTTCCATGTAGATTCCGAATTTGAATCTTGTTTGTTGAAATTTTGAGAAATTTGCTATGACGTCACAATGAAATCTATATAACTTATCGGAAATTGTAGGTGGTCCTGCTAACAAGGGGGAGGACCCAAAAAATGTGTTAATCACCTGGATTTGACATCAATCCATGCAGAATTCATTGCTTTGATTTGTTTACAAAATATCAAAATTCCGCGAAAGGACGGTTTCAGGGAAATTTCAATTTTATTTGGTCCTTTGGAGCTGCTTTGCTTTCCTATATAGTCCATTATTTCATTATTTTTATTATTTTCATTTGTTTAACTACGGGGAGGGTTGCCCTTCAGCACAAGTGCTGGTTTTCAAGGGGCCCTCCCATAAAGTAAAAATTGGGTTACTAACAAAACATGAAATGAAATATGATAGCCCCCCACACGAAGTACGATAGCCCTCCACTGTACTTCGGATAGCCCTCCACTGTACTGATGATAGCCCCCCACTGTACTGGGCACCCTCCACTGTACTGATGATAGCCCTCCACCGTACTCCGCACCCTCCACTGGACTCCATGATAGACCCCCCACATTACTGCATGATAACCCTCCACTGTACTGGGCACCCTCAACTGTACTTGGCACCCACCACTGTACTGCGATGTCTTGCCCCGGGGGGTTTACGTACCCTGCTTGAAAGAAAACTTAGGAACCAAACTTGCTGTATCTTCGGAAAATCTAATTCCAGAGTTTCCTAAAGCCC
>REGM01000021.1:425073-494560 GCA_004194415.1 Aurelia aurita | reverse complement strand
GTCAAAGGCGCCTCGCCCGAGATCTCGTAACAAACGTGAATGCTACGGTCGTTGACCAAAATTGATTGCAAAAAATGCTCAAAAACGAACTTTGAAAAGTCATAGAAAAAAAACTACTGATCGGATCCGAAAATAACTTTTTGTTTTGAAACCAGCTCGTCAAGTTCTATTAAATAAGCCAAACTCCCCAAAAGGTTTAGTGGCACTTTAAATAAACCTGCCGACAAAACATGTTGTGTTCGTTCTGCCTGAAAGAGAAACTCATCCACGCAGAACATTGATCGTTTCCAAAGTTGTTGAATCATTTTACTTACCTTTTTTACTTACCTTTTTTTACAGCTGATACCACTATTGATTCGTTCGCTGTCATTCAATGATATGGACGTCATATCATCAACACTCTCCACAATTACGTCATTTGACAACCATGCTGCTCTGAAAGATCATGTGACGTCACTCATCCCCAGACTCCTTGCACTGTCAAGGGCCCAAGAATCCATGAATGTGCGGATACAAGCAATTGCATGTTTACGATGTCTGTGTAACCTTCCCGTACATTGCATATCTCCTTATCAAATGAAAGTGCTTCGATGTCTGAAAGATTGTTTGAATGACAAGAAAAGATTGGTTCGAAAACAAGCATGCAAATGTAGAAATCAGTGGTATTTGCTAGAAGCAGACGCATCCTAAATGTTTGTGTAAACGATGGAGAAAATAAAAGAACAACATTATATCAACAAAAACCTATTTTTATGTATTGCGAAGTTTTAGATAGCTCAAAACTGTAGATTGTGCTCAAAGTTAAAATTCCCAAGCGAGAACAACTTTGCTTTAAACAAAGAATGGTGCAAGTGCAGAAACCTTAAATCATAGAGGAATGAACTAAGCAGAGGAAGTAAAGAAGTAAGCATAAGGAACGGTATTACACGATTACGATTATCGTATTAACAATAACCGAACTATTGATATGCACTGCAAAGAAGTAGCTAGCCCGAAACTATAGAGCGTCCTCGAACACCAAAGGTAGCATAATTTTTCTTTGCTGGAAATTAACTCTTTCGTTTGTCATTGGGTTGCCCTTTAAGCAGATCTGATTTCGCTATTCTCGCTATTTTTGTATATCCGGGACCTGTTCATGAGGGTACCTTGAAATCATAAAACATTAGAATTTATGTCAACCATATGTGTCAACTGAATGCTTCTTAGAGGATGAGGTTGATGAAATCCAGACATCATATCTATGATTTGTTGGCTGTTTCTTCTTCTTGATCGAGATGAAACGAATTATCATTTTCCAAGCTATCCATGCTGTCTCCAAATACATTTTTATTCTGTTATATTATCTATCTGATAAATGAACATTCGTAATATTGCATCATTTTGAACCGCGTAAGTGGCGATAGAATAGTTCTTTCAATTTTTATCTAATTTTACTTGGCAGAAGATTTAGTCATGACTTTATGTTGAAATTGGACAAGACAAGCATTCCCATTTCTCTCGTAAATCCTCTTGGAATTAGTCACTAAATTTTCAGAGGACAGGGAAGTTGGAGCAATAAAATTTATGCCGAGCTAAAAGTTCATGATTTTTGCCTTGCTTTCTTTCTGGAATCTTTCCAGAATGTCAATGGCGAAATCTTGATCGTTTGAATCCAAATTCCTTTTTCCTAACAATTGTAGCAAGGGCAGATTTTGTAGCAATGGGATCCGTTAACACACCACTACAAAGCGTTATTACCCTATGATCAGGGCAGCAACTCTGTTATACAAGCTGATTGGCTGAAAACGTTCGAATATGACGTAATGATAGGGCATTATTATCCGGAAACGAACAACAATTCGAGCAGCATTAAATGGTTTCGTCTGCAATGGCTTCATGCTAGCCTTCGATCATTTTGCTTTCTGAAATTATCTTTTTACTTTTTAAAAAACGAAAGGCCTTCACCCAGCCCCGATCATAGGGTAATAAACTATACAATAACTGTTTCCTTCGGGCAATACCGAAAATATTAGCCCTCGGCCTCTGTACAAAACCTCGCAAGCTCGGTCTTGTACTAACCTACCATCAAATGCTAACAAACTCTATTCTCAACATCCAAGAACTTCCCTCTTCTACATGCTTGCAAAGATTCACAAAGTCAACAAGCCAGGACGTCCAATTGTTTCTGCCGTATCGTGCCCAACATCTCAAATAGCTACATACCTCGACCGACTTCTCACACCAATCGTCAAGCAATTGCCAACCTATGTTAAAGACTCATCAGCTGCTCTTCGTTTTTTCAATAACTTCAGATTCACTGGAGCACACCATTATCTCTTTACCATGGATGTCAAGTCACTTTACACCGTCATTCCACACAAAGATGGCTTGCTTGCTCTCAAACACTTCCTGGACAAACGTGCAATTCAAAATCCTCTAACCAACACCCTCATTCGCCTGGCTGAACTCGTGCTCACTACCAATGCATTTCTATTCAACAATGAATCCTACATGCAAACCTCTGGTGTCGCGATGGGAAGCAAATTGGGCCCAGCCTATGCCTGCCTTTTCGTTGGACACCAAGAAGAGCTTATCTTTCAAAATTATGATGGTCCCCTGCCTTGTCTTTTGATGCGATACATTGACGACGTCGTTGGCGCTACATCACTCCCGCTCAACCAATTGCAAGATTTCATCAATTTCGTCAACAACTTCCACCCAGCCCTTGAATTCACCCATACCATCACAGAAGAAAGCCTTCCATTCCTCGACATCCTACTTTCAATCTCCGATGACAAAATCACCACCTCCGTTCATTACAAAGAAACCGACGCCCACTGCTATTTTGACTACAATTCTTCACATCCAACAAACTGCAAAGATTCCATTCCATATTCACAATTCCGCCGATTACGCCGCCTCTGCTCCCAACAAGAAGATTTTGAAGCCAAAACCCAAGAAATGTCAACCTTCTTCAGCAACAGCAACTACCCTACCACAGTTACCACATCTGCCTTGCAAAGAGTTTCCCCTTTGACACAAGAATCTTCTTTAATTCCTGCAAACAAACAAAACACAAACGAACGCATTCCAATAACTCTCACCTTCCACCCGCTCAATGAGCAAGTCAAACACATCATATACAACAATTTCAACCTACTCACAGATGATGATGAAACTGCCGACATTTTTCAATCTCCTCCCCTTATGGCATACAGACGTGACAAAAATATCAGAGACATGCTCGTCCGCACAAAATTGCCATCCACAACCGAACAATCTGGAACAACACCCTGCAACCATCCGAAATGCCGTACATGCACCCACATCAATCCTTCAACAACAATAATCAATAACAACAATTCCTTCCACATCAAAGCCAATTTCACGTGTTCGTCCACTAGCTTGATATACTGCATCAGCTGCAAACAATGCGACATGTTGTATGTTGGTGAAACTTCACGACAGCTTAACGCCCGTTTTGGAGAACATCTTCGCAACGTGGAAAAGAAAGTTCATTTGCAAGAATCCCGCAAAGACGACCCTGACTCCACCGTATCCCAGCACTTCAACACTGACAGCCATTCCATTGCAGACATGACAATATCTGGTCTTTCCTTCGCACCTTTGGACGCTATTAAACGCAAAACTTTAGAGAAACGAATCATTTTTAAACTTGGAACTCTTATCCCAGCAGGACTTAACAAACAATTTTCTTATCTCTCGTAGTATCGTAACTAGCGCTCCATCTTTCTCTTTTTCTTTTCTTCCCCCCTTTTTACCTTATTATTTTATTCATTTACTATCATGGTGTATTCTACGTCACATTCTACACCTTAGTCTGTTGACGTTCTATTAATTTCTCTCTATCCATTATTCGAAATTACCCTTCGAATTTATAGTTCTACGCTCGCTTCTCCTATTAGTTTTATACCTGATGAAGAGTTATGCTCGAAACGTTGTATCTATTCATATTCTTCGTACAAGTCGTATTTTTATTGAAATTACTGTTATACTTATACAAACGACGTACAGCACGCACAACAACATTGTTTTTCTATGTAATAAGAGGTTCGCCCTTAGGGTCTCATATGCCGGGCATACAAGTAGGAAATGTATCTCATCTTCAATTAGACCAAGGGTGCAGTTTTTACAAATACGGTCATTGACATCAAGCCTTTTGTGTCTTCCAGTCTCAATCAGTAATAGAATAGAACACCAACAACTCTTCTCGAAAGTGAGACTGCTTCAACAGGACTTCCAGATTTAGGCCATTTCGAAGGAATTTATCTTGTTGACAAGCAAGACTAGCAGCTCCTTCGTTTTGCCTCGCTGTGCTTGTAAAGAATCACAACTTTGACAATGTCACCGTTTAGAGTGACGATCATTGGAGCTGGGTTGACTGGCTCAATAACCGCTTGCAGATTGAAAAGAATCTTCAAAGAAAATGTGGCAATTACGATGTTGGAAAAAAGTCGAGGGGCAGGTGGACGAATGAGTACGAACAGGTCACCAAATAATCCAAATCTGACATGTGATCTTGGAGCTCAATATATTTCGGTTACACCAGAGTATATGGAGAAACACAAAGAGTAATATCTTTAGCCATCTTAATCGTCTTCAGAGAGCAACTTATATGTTCAAACTTGATGGAATCACAAACAGTGTAGTTGTGCAGTCCTCACTCCTCACATTGCGATTGCACAGTACACCTTGCCTTGGGATCAGTAATTATCACGCTGGGGGGATTGATAAAGTATTGCAATCAGTAAGGATTGTACTGAACAATAATATGATTTGTCAGGGCAATCTTCACTGGTTCCAAGACTGTACCAATCTTATGATTGCATTAAATGTGATAGCTGCGGACTTCACCGCTGTTGCACCTGTGATTTCATTTCATTTTGAGGGTTGCCCGTCAGCAGAGCTGATTTTCAAGGCGCTCTCTAATTTAAAAAAATATGATAGATATTAAGATTACTTAAAACTAAAACCTAATCATTAATATTAAAAAACCATANTACCCCCCCGGGACTAAACTTTACATTCTTTTGGTGTGCTGTCTTTTAGGCTAGGGTGGCAACAATTTCTGACATTCAGAGTTAGGGGTCATCAACAAACAATTTTCGTCACAGTTAACGGAATTGGGCAGTTAACGGCTCAACCCCCCCCCCCTCACCCCTCCTTAACGGACCACATCTCGTTATAGGCCTATTATTTGTCGGATTGGGGTGCTAATTTCATCAAAATCTAAAGAACTATAGATCGTTTAAAAGCTCTAGTCAAATGCAGTAAATCACATTAGGCTTTCCTGCAAAGAGCTAATTAGTTCTAAAAAGTGTCATTATTGATGTCATCAAAAATTGACACTTCCGGTGAAAATCGAAAATGTTTCCAAGTTTATTTTGAATCTCCCTGGTCGATTTAGTACAAATCCTGCATAAAATCAAAGGTTAGGCAGATCCTTAGATCGTTAGAGAAATTTCCCTGCCTAATGTTGTTCGTCTTTTCTTCACCTTATTGCAGAAGCATTTGAAGTTACAATGGGATTTGTGAGACAGAAAGAAATTGGGGTGAGTCCTCCATTTTAACTGTTGTTCAAAGCATATCTCTTGCACATGAGAGAAAAATAATTCAAAATAGATCACAGGAAGCAAAAAAGGCTGGTCTTCCACACAAGAGATCTTGTTGAAAGTAGCTTACTATAACTTTACCGTCTGACATTTTATTTGAATTCATAGCATTTGCTATGTTTTCTGAGAGTTTGAAGAGTGCGGTCACAAAAATCGCTCGCTCATTGCTCAAGTGCCATTCCGCCTCTGTATTATCCAAGCATGCCAAATGAGTAAAAAAAGTGTGGAAATTGTGAAAATGATTATATTCTCCTATATAACAACTGCAACTTAGGACAAACATTTTAACTTGTTTTACAATTTTTATATTTGTTCGTCCATCTTGTCTGGCTTGTTCAAAAATTGTGTTCTTAACATTCTTGTGATGAATTTTGGAGAAGATTTTGCTCAAAGATCTTCAAGAATTAGCAGTCTTCCTGTTTTGCTGTTGCCGATTATATTTTGTTTGTGGCATTATGAATAATTTATGTTGTTGTTGTTGCTACAGGAGCTGACTTACTGGATAAACAACATTTTCAGAACAGCTTGGAAGACATACAAAGTGAACACTCTCATTCACGATTTCAGCAATGGTGTTGTCCTTCTTCAACTTACAGAAACGCTAAGTAATTATTTTCTTCCAAATTTTACCAATCTTCATTCACTTTGCTCAAAATAGATTGAAAATCATGAATTCACTGAAAAATTGACTTTTCAGAAAAAGTTGCAGCTGTGTGCAAACAATTAACAACAAAGCATAACGAGTTTGATACAAAAACATCCAGCTTTTTTCATCAATCAAATACCTTTTCAGTTTAGTTTTGAATAATCTACTATTCAAAAATCTCCAAATGTAAAAAGTACAGTCACATACAAAAGACGATTCATTGTTGTTGCACAAATGTGTTGCCACAAAAACATTAAAGCTAATAGTTTTAATTAAAGTTTTCTGTCCCCTTCAAGCTTGCCAATCAGTGCCAATTTTGTACAAAGTACCAACAAGGCATCATGAAAGAGTTGGAAATATTGAAATGGCCTTAGGAGTCTTGAAAGATGATGGAGTTAGCTGCCCTGGCATATTAGCTAATGGTAAATATAAATATGTCTAAAAATGATAGATATATCCAAGTTTGTTCTTCTAATCTAACTTACATATTTTTAATATATCTGTTTTTGACAATAGTGTAATAGAGTTTTTGACATTTTATTGAGTTGTTGCATAGCAGATTAATTTTAAGTCCCACCCTGAGCTTCTAAAGTTTAGAGGTATTGAAAATGCAAAGTTTGAAAGCCTTTCATCAAGAAAGAGGCTGGCAATATTCTTCCTGTTTAGAAGTGAAAGGGATTATATTGCAAAGCAGAATGAGATTGTCAATCATTCAAAGCATTTGATAACATTCAAAAAGGAAAAGTAATCTTTGAATATTTAATTGGTTAATCTTTCTTGCTGATAATTGTGTATTACCTTAAAATTTAAGTTAGCCTCATTGCTGTAATCCTCCAAACAATTTGCCTGTTAATTTCTCATTTTAGAGCTGTCGAAAAGTTTACATTTTTGGGAGGTAACCCTGCAATTCTTAAACAACGAAAGAAGGTTTTGTTAAATATTTTAATCATTCTTCCAATAAACCTTCTTTTTCTTTTCTTTAGATATTGCAGATGGTGATTCTGATATCATCATTACATTTGGCTATTTATTAAAACAACACTACTCAAGAGATAAACCCTTGCCCTGTAAGCATGATTTCTGTTCTTTAATTTTCACGTCAAAGTAATTTAAAATACGTAGTAAGCTCTAACCAAGAAAATTAGCAACCACATAGTGACAAGTATTTAGAGAAGGTCGTAGCCAAAAAGATCAAGAATGTAAAATGTTGATTCCCTTCGTCCTTGTTGAGAATGTGCGCCATTCCAAGGAAGATTGAAGTAAGAAACCCAAATAAGGAACAGTTATCGTCCCTGGATCCAGAATGTCTCCCGTTCCCAGAAACTACAAGAAATTGTTTGTCCATCACGATGACGAGCCCTTCTAGCTGGAAGTGCTTTGGCATGCAAATAGAGAAAGCATAGTGACAAAGTTCTCTAACAAGACAGAAAAGAAGAACCCCTTACCAGATGAAAAAGATGCCTTTTCATAATTTTCTTTTGCTTTTTTAATTGTGCCTTCCTGCATCTTTAAGATTTAGTAAAGAGTGGAAACATCCAAGGAAGTAAGTATGCAGTAATATATTACAATTTTTATTTCATTTTATAGCGTTCTTTAACGCTGTTCTGAATGCCAAGGTCCCGTCATTAATCATTTCCTCTCTTTTTGCAGCAATGTCGAGTACTTTCGGTGAATATTCAATAGAGCCCCCAGATGGATCTTTATTTCAAAATGAGGCTGTCTCACATTCTAAAGATGAGGTCCAAGAATTCCGAAATGATATTGATGGTATGTTGCAATCATTGTCCTTTAGCTCAATCATTATTTAATTTTTTCTCTGCTGAATTTCTTGCTTAATCCTAATCAAATTCTGAATTCAGAGTTAAGTTTAGGTACGTTGTAAGTCAAATATATATCTGCAATTTACACGGCACTTAATCTGAATTCAGAGTTAAGTTTAGGTACGTTTTAAGTCAAATATCTATCTGCAATTTACACGGCACTTAATCTGAATTCAGAGTTAAGTTTAGGTACGTTGTAAGTCAAATATNGAAGTGAAAGGGATTATATTGCAAAGCAGAATGAGATTGTCAATCATTCAAAGCATTTGATAACATTCAAAAAGGAAAAGTAATCTTTGAATATTTAATTGGTTAATCTTTCTTGCTGATAATTGTGTATTACCTTAAAATTTAAGTTAGCCTCATTGCTGTAATCCTCCAAACAATTTGCCTGTTAATTTCTCATTTTAGAGCTTTCGAAAAGTTATACATTTTTGGGAGGTAACCCTGCAATTCTTAAACAACGAAAGAAGGTTTTGTTAAATATTTTAATCATTCTTCCAATAAACCTTCTTTTTCTTTTCTTTAGATATTGCAGATGGTGATTCTGATATCATCATTACATTTGGCTATTTATTAAAACAACACTACTCAAGAGATAAACCCTTGCCCTGTAAGCATGATTTCTGTTCTTTAATTTTCACGTCAAAGTAATTTAAAATACGTAGTAAGCTCTAACCAAGAAAATTAGCAACCACATAGTGACAAGTATTTAGAGAAGGTCGTAGCCAAAAAGATCAAGAATGTAAAATGTTGATTCCCTTCGTCCTTGTTGAGAATGTGCGCCATTCCAAGGAAGATTGAAGTAAGAAACCCAAATAAGGAACAGTTATCGTCCCTGGATCCAGAATGTCTCCCGTTCCCAGAAACTACAAGAAATTGTTTGTCCATCACGATGACGAGCCCTTCTAGCTGGAAGTGCTTTGGCATGCAAATAGAGAAAGCATAGTGACAAAGTTCTCTAACAAGACAGAAAAGAAGAACCCCTTACCAGATGAAAAAGATGCCTTTTCATAATTTTCTTTTGCTTTTTTAATTGTGCCTTCCTGCATCTTTAAGATTTAGTAAAGAGTGGAAACATCCAAGGAAGTAAGTATGCAGTAATATATTACAATTTTTATTTCATTTTATAGCGTTCTTTAACGCTGTTCTGAATGCCAAGGTCCCGTCATTAATCATTTCCTCTCTTTTTGCAGCAATGTCGAGTACTTTCGGTGAATATTCAATAGAGCCCCCAGATGGATCTTTATTTCAAAATGAGGCTGTCTCACATTCTAAAGATGAGGTCCAAGAATTCCGAAATGATATTGATGGTATGTTGCAATCATTGTCCTTTAGCTCAATCATTATTTAATTTTTTCTCTGCTGAATTTCTTGCTTAATCCTAATCAAATTCTGAATTCAGAGTTAAGTTTAGGTACGTTGTAAGTCAAATATATATCTGCAATTTACACGGCACTTAATCTGAATTCAGAGTTAAGTTTAGGTACGTTTTAAGTCAAATATCTATCTGCAATTTACACGGCACTTAATCTGAATTCAGAGTTAAGTTTAGGTACGTTGTAAGTCAAATATATATCTACAATTTACACGGCACTTAATGTTAGTTACCATTGTTAGTACTTAATGCCAATTCATTCCTTGCTGTCCCAAACGGTTCACAAGTTCAAAAAGTCATCAAAATTCGATGGGAACAAAATTCTTCAAAATTTTCACATGTACAAGTAGCTCCAAGGCTAAATTATTTTTCTTGCTACATCGTTTGTTTTCGATAGCTTTAAATTAACAAAGTTCGTTCTCAAAGATATCTATGATGATCATCAACATTTTAGTTGTAGCTATGATAATCGAATTTGGACAATTTTTTAAACGTCAAGTCTTCAAACATGAGTTATTTTATCCGATCGTTATCCAAATCGAACACTGATTTACAAATATGAGTTGCCATCTGAATATTATATCTTGAATTCATTAAACAAAACCCAATCCATTCTATTTATAACTTATCTTGTGGGGCCCATTAACACCGAGAACCAGCCTTTATAAACGAACTACGCATTTACAGTAAGTAATTTTAAATTTAGATGTAAATTTCAAAGTGATCTTACTAAAACTGTTTAATTTTGTTCTCTCTTGCCATCCACTTGTAATAACAAATAAAATTAAGGACTATCGACATAACTTATGATACAAAAATACAAATATATGAGGAACCTGTTATAAGACCTTTACTTTTCGCTTCATCAGTGATAATCAATGGTAACTAACTTAGATTAACAACGGATTCGGAAAGTTATTTTAAGATGTTTACCGCTAATCATCTTTTCAAGTAGTTGAGTTGTTGTGTGATACATCTATTTGTGGAAAAGCCACCATCGAAGAAAGCCCAAGGCCAATCCATTTGCGGTATTAAAGACATGATTTAGATGAGATAGAAGATGAGACAGTAGACGTCTGAATTAATCCCCTGTTTCCTATCATGGACAAACCTCCCTCAAGACATGCTATGCATTTCTAATCCAATTCTTTTAAAATCAACCTGATGATTTTCGTGGTGGTTTTATTTCAAGTCAACGACATCGACACTAAATCAGACGCACGTGGTCTACATTAAATATAACTAAATTAAGTATTAATTGATTCTAACTTAAACAAACAAATAAATAAACAAATGAATAAACAAACCAGCTTGTAGCTATAAATACTTGTTTTGTTATTCTTGGACGATCCAAGTTTAGGTAAAGTTTGAATTTTCCGTTTAATCTTATTTGATCGCATTAATTCTAGCAAAAACATTTATAAAAGTTATGTTGGTCTTTTGACCCATCTCTTCGAGGAGTGGTCTGCTTTGGGCATCGTAGCTGCTATTTCTCTCCTACACAACTGTTAAATGTTCATTGGTAATTGGTTGTGAAGTAAAGGATTTGTGAAGTAAAGGATTTCTGTAGAGAAGATTTCATCATGAGTTCATGTAGGTTTCATTTTCATTGTTGCACGTCTTCCATTAAGCTTTCAGGAAAAGAGGATTCGGAAGATTAATTTGATCGAGCAACGATCTGTGTGCTATAATGTCAAAGCGCTGATGTTTTGGTCATTTTTTGTTGTCGGGTGATGGTAAATGAATCCTTCTTCAATGAATCAAATTCATCAAAATTCACACAAACCTTTTTCAGTAGATCACAGTTGCAATCTGGAATTTGTTGTGACTTCCACCAAGAATGCTTCAATTATCAGACCATTCATTTTTCATCATCATGCCGTATTTTTTCAAATTTTAGCTTTGAAACTGTTCCAATGTGGATAAGACGTTCCCGCCTGCCTACTGGCGTGGTTACATTTAGATAAACTAAGGATTACATACAACGTAAAGGTACATGTAAGGTCTGCCTAGGAATTATGCTCATATTCACTGGAATATGTGCAACAGAATTGGAGGTAACATCATCTTTGTAGTGTGGGTAATGTGCGATGAAATTCAACATCTCGTATTGCTAATTACACGTATTCCTACAGGCATAACCAGATGTAAATGAACTAAAACACGTTTTGGGTAAATTTAAGATTTGCGTAAGAAGTTTTATGCTATGCTGGTTGGGATATGTGCAACAAAACTGGATGAACTCTTCATTCGTTGAAGGCAGGCAATGCCTTATGTTGCATCACCTCAATGTTTCATAAAAGTTGCCATGTTACATTTGCCAAAGATTATTTGTTAAAGTTATTGTTTCATAATTCATGTAATTTGGAATTTTACCAAAATCCTACACTGTAGAGTTGGCAAGTAAATTCTTGAATTCTTGTATTATTAAACGTGATTTCCTTTCCCTCAGGCCAGTTTGATCAATCGCCAATCCTAAAACGAGAGCGTTTCGCGAATTTGGCTGTTAAGGATTTAGATTTTACTCCATTTGATAAAGAAGACATGTTGATGTTTGATTGGGTTTCATCTCAAATTGGCAGAGAAATTCTTGATTATGATGAGTAAGTAATAATATTTATTGTATGTCCTCTTTCCTCTCATTATCCTTCTTTCATATTTTGTGGAGAAACAAAGACAATGAAATTTGTAATAAAAGTGGTATTAGTTCTGATAAACTATACCATATTAATGCGATCCCACTAGCAAATGACTTGCTTCGGCAAAAATATAGAAAGGTATGCAGATATCAAGCTGGACTGAGGAGTGCCAATCATTTTTTTCCAACACCTTTCAGCCTTAATTTGAAACAATAATCANGGGCAGAGAAATTCTTGATTATGATGAGTAAGTAATAATATTTATTGTATGTCATCTTTCCTCTCTTTATCCTTCTTTCATATTTTGTAGAGAAACAAAGACAATGAAATTTGTAGTAAAAGTGGTATTAGTTCTGATAAACTACACCATAGTAATGCCATCCCACTATACCATAGTAATGCCATCCCACTATACCATAGTAATGCGATCCCACTAGCAAATGACTTGCTTCGGCAAATATAGAAAGGTATGCAGATATCAAGCTGGACTGAGGAGTGCCAATCATTTTTTTCCAACACCTTGCAGCCTTAATTTGAAACAATAATCAAAATGTCTCATTGAGCAAGTATAGGTCGATGGGTAGATATTCTCTTGTGTTATTGGTGTTCTTTACATTAGGCCTTTAGAAAGAGAATCTAGACCTGTTATATCTTTCATCGGTACATAAAGTTTGGCTTAGACTATGCTTAGACAAGCTCTTTGTTCCAATATACTTAGTCATAGGCCTACATTGGGATTTCAAACTCTTGTTTGTGGCAGTATAAGCGGAAGAGACCAGTTCTTTCCAGAGCATACCAGGTGTGCAAGAAAGTACCCACATTTGATACCCACGTGCACTAGGCTGATGGCAGGTGTTGAACATTTCATCTATTCGGAGGTCGCCTTGAGAAACAGCTTCTGTTGAAGGGCAACTTTCCAAAAGAATGAAATATGAAATATATAAAATACTGTCCAAAGCCGATATTTCAGCTTAGAACCAGCAACTTATTCGGAATTTTTCGTTGGATAATTTTTAAGTGCTACGTAATTGTCCTCAGGGGCGGATCCAGCCCAAAGTTGAAGGGGGGGCAACATGCGGAGAGGGCGCCAAAAATAGAATAGAAAGAAAGCGAAAGTTTTTGGACTCTTGGTTAAGAGAATTCTTTGGTTTTTCTACTAAATAACGCCTTGATTTGTTCGAAACAGTCATAAAAGACTGCATTAGGGTCACGATGAGGGGCGCACTTCTCGCCGAAAAGGGGGCGCCAAGCTGAGTTTTCATCGAGAAGGGGGGCAGTTGCCACCACTTGCCCCCCCCCCTAAATCCGCCACTGATTGTCCTTAGAGAGCCTTGAAAAGACAAGAAAGTATCGATCAAACCATACTATGATCAAACATAATACAACTCAGCTGCTCAAGCATTGAATTTTGAATGCATCCTAGGATGACCTGACATGTAAACTCTTTGATTGACCCATTCAAGGGATATATTGTTAAGTTTTTTTTTCATTCGTAGATTTCAAGTAAGTGCATGGTTTATGCAAAAGTGTTTCCTTATTCAAGTGTGCTTTAAATGCAAAGGGATCTCGAAGACTTCTCTAAACCATTTAATTTCGATACCTTGTTCTGTTTAAACTATTTTTTATGCTCGCACGTATAAAACAACTTTGGCAGATGTTTGCAATTTTGACAACATTTTATCATCTTACCTTTCGACGCTCATAACTCAAGGAGTTCGAAGGCGACAAAAGTAAATATCAACCTGTCAATATCTATGTTAAGATATTCATCATCATCATCATCATATTGCTATTGCACATTATTGATATTGCAAATGTGAAAATACCGTTTTCCAAGTTAGTCGTAACTGAGCCAATATAAAGATTGAAAATTTTTTGGGACACGTGGAAGATTTGCAGGGAAGATGTGATTGGTTGCTGTGTTTTTTTAGGGGTACGGGTGGGTGGAATAATCTCATTAATGATTGGTATTTGAATCTTGGAGAGTGTTCAAGCAGCATGTACGATAATGTGTGTTTTGTGCAGTTTCAGGAATTTCTTTTGTTGCATTCTTGCTGTCTAATTTTAGTAGTCTTCTTATTTTTCAAAAGCAAATGTGTTAGGGTGGCAGTCGGGGTGGAGTTAAGATCCTCCTATTTCCAAAGAACAGTCGCGTCGGGGCTGAGTGTATATTTAACATTTAACAATAGCCAATTAAAATGCCCCTGTTTCCAAAAGCAATAATAGAAGAGTAGACGCCGCCAGACGAAGCCTGTCTCTGCATGCAAGGTGAACTGTAGCCATTTTGATATCTGTGCCAAGATGTTATTATCGAGTGTAAAAAGCTTTCCTCCCCGTTACCGGTCTTCCTTGTGAAGCGGCGGCAAACACATGTTTTGGAAAATGTTATGACGTCAATTGTGGTTTTAATGACGCAACTATAGCTATCGTGAGGCATTGGAAATATTTGGTGTCAAGAGAATTAAGTTAAAGATTTGGCAAAAAACTGATAAATAGGGAGGCCATTAGTTGATTGTATTGTTTCTGTTTGTATAATGACCGGCTTGGAACACCTGGCGAGATATAACCTTATGGTTTCATCAACATCCAACTATCCAGCTCAGCTCTTATTTCTCTCATTCATTTGTTTATCAGAAGTTGTTTCTTTTCATCAAAGCCGTTTCTAATCCTCTCTTGCCTCACAGGTACCCTTCTGCCGCCCAGGAGGAGCTTAGCCCTCTGTGCAAGTTGTTTGAATTTTAAGGAAGATCGATCAGTCACCATCATTCTAGAAATATGAAAATTTGGTTGATGCCGGTAATTGTTAATGAATTATTTTAGTTCATCTGGCCAACCTTAGAGGTACAATAACTTGTTCTCAATAAAGCTGCGAATAAAGCATTTCAGTAGNATCTGTGCCAAGATGTTATTATCGAGTGTAAAAAGCTTTCCTCCCCGTTACCGGTCTTCCTTGTGAAGCGGCGGCAAACACATGTTTTGGAAAATGTTATGACGTCAATTGTGGTTTTAATGACGCAACTATAGCTATCGTGAGGCATTGGAAATATTTGGTGTCAAGAGAATTAAGTTAAAGATTTGGCAAAAAACTGATAAATAGGGAGGCCATTAGTTGATTGTATTGTTTCTGTTTGTATAATGACCGGCTTGGAACACCTGGCGAGATATAACCTTATGGTATCATCAACATCCAACTATCCAGCTCAGCTCTTATTTCTCTCATTCATTTGTTTATCAGAAGTTGTTTCTTTTCATCAAAGCCGTTTCTAATCCTCTCTTGCCTCACAGGTACCCTTCTGCCGCCCAGGAGGAGCTTAGCCCTCTGTGCAAGTCGTTTGAATTTTAAGGAAGATCGATCAGTCACCATCATTGTAGAAATATGAAAATTTGGTTGATGCCGGTAATTGTTAATGAATTATTTAGTTCATCTGGCCAACCTTGGAGGTACAATAACTTGTTCTCAATAAAGCTGCGAATAAAGCATTACAGTAGGAAGCCGCAATAGGAGATTGCGCTAAAAATGGCGTCGAGGAACTTTTACCAAGATCCTTTGCGGTATTGAAGAAATCAACCAATCAAATTAATCGAAATTCAATGCAACGCGAAGCATCACGGTAAAACATTCCTGTCCGCCATCTTTAGTGCAATGGTCCATTAAAGAAGACGATGAGAAGACAATGAACAACAATGGTGTATTGTTTTGAAACAACAGGCAGAAATTGAAAACGGTGTTTCTCGTTCACGGGTACCTACTGTCCAAGAAAGCCCCTGGGAGGCAGAGCAAATGAAATGAGGCCTGGGTATGGGAAGGGAAGGAAGCCTTTCATCATCAAGTCAAATTAGGCCATGTGAGTACAACCATTCGTGAATTCACATCAATAAATATGTTGTTAGATCATGGTTAGATAGATCCGTGAAATAGCGAAGTCTAAGACCGGCCTTAATTAACATAATTGTCATTCATCGTAAATAAAAAACCATTGTATTTATAGAGAAACAAAGGAGACCATTTTATAATCAAATAAAGTTAGGCAAAGTCAGGACATGACTATGGTCGGTAGAACTATAGGCGAGTGCGCATCAATAAAGACCGGTCTTAACCGGCATTATTGTCTGATAACCATTTATAGTTGATTTAAAGCCATTGTATTTATAGACAGCATTCGTTAAGGACTTACACAATTGTACGTTCTCGTGTCTTGGCTCTTAACCAGAAAGTATTATCTCTCAACGTGGTACTATCATTGCATCATGGAGATCAATATTTTCATCTGATTAAATTCCTTTATTTATTAGATATATTTTAGTTCTTTTATATATTGCATGTTTACAACTCAAATCAACAAATAACCGGCAAACTTATCTTTCAAATTCCAACTTCTTATAATTGCTTGTTGTTTTGAAGTCAGCACTTTATTCTGAATTCGTATCTTGCTGAATCAACAACATCACAACTTTCTTGACACGTCATCACACGCAATCGATTTTCAGTTTGTTGCTAGGGGCGTCCTAAGAGGCGTTGTTAGGGGCGCCAGTTCAGATCTTACAGAGCATTTGTTACAGAGCCATGATGACTTTAGTTTAGTTTAGCCATGGTTTAGCTTCTTTATGAGAAATTAGTTAAGTAAAAGAAAGTGGAAGAAGATCTCCTTGACGCTGCAAAAGGCTTGTTGAGTGGTGCCATTTGGTTCATTTTCTTCATCGTAAATCTCTTTATCTACTCACTTAAAAAGAATGTTAGTACCCGTGACGAGTGTGTTCAAAAACCTTGATAAAGTTTTTAAATGCACGATAGGCTTCTGAAGTTCTTATGCGCTGAAAAATCTGTTATTTAGGACATTGTAGTGACTTTAACGTTTTGGTAATCTACGCCGATAGTCGAAGCCTTTTGGTCATCTCTTATTTGTGCTTCATAGACCAAAAGCTTATGAACTGACATTGAATGCAAGCGTGTAGACCGGTGGGTAATTTATGAGAAATTCAAAGTTCTTCTAGCTAGCCATCTTTCATTAACTTTAACTGGACAAATTAGAATTAATGTGGGCACCCAGTAGTTGAAATAGGTACGAAATGTCGTAATTTAGTCTGATCTTAAAGCCATTGTGCATTATAGACCACTGTTTGCGCCTGGATGTCGCTGTCTTGCATCTAAATGTCTCTGTGCTCGGATATGACAAAGAAACTGGCGATAAGTCATTCAGCCAGAGTCTGCCCTTTATCTTTATCAAAGTGAAGGAAAAGATTTACCGCGAGTCTTTCTTAATGGCAAAATCGGTAAAAATGTTAGTTTGCGACTCAAAAAGGTTGCATCATTTTTTTCGCCTCCAAGCATGAGTCGATTAAATGGATTATTACTGTTTTCAAAATAAGATGGGGGTTCAAAGGACTGTCAGCAATTTGAACTGGCCTTGGGACATATTCTAGTTTTGTACTTCTTTGNTAGACCACTGTTTGCGCCTGGATGTCGCTGTCTTGCATCTAGATGTCTCTGTGCTCGGATATGACAAAGAAACTGGCGATAAGTCATTCAGCCAGAGTCTGCCCTTTATCAAAGTGAAGGAAAAGATTTACCGCGAGTCTTTCTTAATGGCAAAATCGGTAAAAATGTTAGTTTGCGACTCAAAAAGGTTGCATCATTTTTTTCGCCTCCAAGCATGAGTCGATTAAATGGATTATTACTGTTTTCAAAATAAGATGGGGTTCAAAGGACTGTCAGCAATTTGAACTGGCCTTGGAACATATTCTAGTTTTGTACTTCTTTGGATGAAACTGATGTAAGAACCAAGGACCTTACAGGAGAACATGTCCTTTGTTAAGAACAGTGTCTTTCTTGATTGATGATATTTTAACACATGATTCTGCTTTTAATCAAATGTGATATCTTTTTCTCATAGATTCAATGATGGGACTATTTTATGTCAACTTGTGAATGTTGTATCATTACGAACCATTCCGGCGAAGGTAGCATTTGTTATCATTCATTAAAAATTGTCCACATCTCATAGGGTTTGCGCAAAGTTAAAGGCTCTTATCCAACCATGGTCCTTTGCGAGCTCTGTTTTATGAAAATGAACATTTCTGTCGTCTACGAAAATGGCTGCCTCAATAGAAATCCACGTGCAAAGGCTGCTGGTTGAACATTAAAATCTTTCATTTTCAAGGAGAAAAACAATCTAAAAATTTCTCATCGAAATTGCCCACTGGCCATGAGCAATGAATAGCCAAAGAAACAGTTTTATGTCGGAGTGTTTTCTTTGTTTTGTTTATAATCAAGCCTTTTTGCCATTGCACACCCCTTTAATGAACTCTCGTTGCCTATCTGCTTACTTGAATCAAACTAATTCTTGTTAACGAAATTATTTTTAACGGAACTTGGAGGAAATATTTTTAAATCTGTATAACTGAATGCTTGGTATAAAACAATCCAATTGAAGATTGATGACGCCAATATTAGTCGTGCTGGCACGCACAAATACTTTAGTCACGGAAACAGCCGACGTTAACTGATCTTTTTTGTAGATACTTATACACAGGAGAACCAAAACTTTCATATGCTTTTTTCATCGATTTTGGATCTGACTTCTTTCAAACGTTGCTATCTTTGATCATCAAAATATCATTAAATTGCTCATTATCATTTGCTGTATATTTATTGACATTCTTGGTGAAATCATCCAATGTTTCATCTTTGTTTTAGGTGATTTCAAATTCCTCATGTTCTGAAAGAATCAAACTGGCATTTAATTTTGGATTTCATGAATTAGGAATTGAAACGAAATTGAACCCAGAAGATGTTAGATCTGGGAAACATCGCAAAACTTTGCGTAAGTACGTGAATCTTCTAAGAGAAATTCATTTAAAACAAATTGAATTTTTAAGGGACAAAGTTGTTGATTTGCAAAATCATCCCTATAAGTCAATTTATTCTTACGAAGATACTATGCGGTTTGACATTCTTTCTGATTGGTCATTAATTAGCCCATCAGATCGTGAGTTAAGTGACGGGATAAAAGGAACGCAAAGACGCCTTGCATGTTATAGGTCCACTCCCAGCGAGAAAGAAAGGCGGTTGCATAGTGCTAAGACTCCTGAAAGGGTACAAGAATCGTTGAATGATTCACGAAAGAGTTTTCTAGGGGACAAGAGATTGGCTGAAGTTGAAAAATATTTTATAACAAAAAAAGAATTCAAAGTACAACCTGTCAGTTTGTCAGTTTCTGATAAAGATGAACATGAACATAGAACAAAACGACAGATTTTACAGAAACAATTGAATCACATGCAAAAATCAATTGATGAACTGAAATCAAGAATGAAAAAATCAGGAGAAGGTGAAAGTGATTCAGTAGGGAACAAACATTCAACCATTTCTCGGAGCAAGGGATCTAAGAATGATTCAGATATAAAGAGCAAGGACACTTCAATGGAAACAATCAAAACGCTGCAAACAGAACAATATTTTAAGGAACGGTGTTCGATTGATACCAAGCTTAGTTCTGATGACGAATTATCGCAAAAAGTTAAAAAAAAAGATAAAAGCAAGACAATGGAAGGTAATATTGTTTCAAAAAATGTTCTTAATGGCAGAACTACCCCAACGTATCTGGAGGATTCCCAAAGAACTTCCAATCAAACAGATGTTGCAAGCAAAGCTGATATGGACGATGAAAAAATGACAAGTCATGACAAAGATGAAAGTTATTATGACACAAGTGACGTCAGATGCGCTTCTGCGTGTTCAATGACGTCAACTTCTAGTTCCTTGAGTCAGGTTGCCTACGACGTCACAAGACTGGTGCGTTTAAGTAGTCGTAGACCAAAAGGTTGTGTTGAGTGATTCTTTGATTATTATTATCGTTAGATACATGGTAAATTTTTAATATGACGTCGCATTCCAAAGATTATAAGACAGTGAAAACTCTCTGCTTCGATTTTTACATTTTCGATCTGCAAAGTAGTTCTACCGGGTGAGTCAGAAATATGTTTAGATATTTGAAAGCCTGTAGCTCTCCAACCATTCATCAGATTCCTGTAAACTGATAATACCTGTGTAGCTAACATATCAACTTAGAAAAGAAAATTTTGTCTTATCGTTCTCAAATTACAAGGACTACATGCGATTTTGTAAAAATGCTTTGTTTCAAAATCCTTCAAAATAGGCCTAAAGTTCTTGATCAAATTTGCTAGCAATCGAGCCTGATGATAATAGAAAATAGACGATGAAGTGCTAAATGACAGTCCCAAGTGCATATGATTATGCAGCAGCCTCTTTATATACCTAGTAAATGTTTGAACGATAAGATAGACAGACTGAGTTTGATTATGATAGCTGTGGGGCTAAATCGAGCTAAATTGTCAGCAAATTTGATGATCAAAAATTTAGACCTGTTTTCAAGGATATGAAGATGAAACATTTTTATAGAATCGCTTATAATTTGAGCACCATTCGACCGATTTTGACAAACTAAGTTTTCTCATATAAGTTGATATGTAAGCTACACATGAATTATCAGCTCATAGGAATCTGCTGATCGGTTTCATAGTTAAAGGCTTTCAAACGTCTAAACATTTTTCTGACTCACCCGGTAGCAAAAGACATTTTGCTTTCTGGTAGCAAGCGTTTTCCTGCAGAACTTCCAGCTAGTACAAAAATCAAATCAATGTTGATAAAATATGTTCCAGCCATTAAGGAAACCGTTGTTCTTTATAAGGCTCTGTAAAGCTTTATAGAAATATTTCAATGATCCTTTCTTTGTCATACATCATTTGTGGAATTTGTTGATATTACTTCATAATCAATGATAACATCACTGATGAAGGTTTATGCCAATAGAGATATTTATATGTACAATATAATCCTAGATCTATGATCATTCAGATACTATGATGCTAATCAGAGTAACGTTAGCAATTCAAGGGTTTAGATACTTGGCTGCAGCATTCATAGCAAAGATACAGTTTCTTGTGATGAACCGTGCCTTGTAACATTGTAAAGATTCAAACCCTTGCTTAGCTAAAAATAATGAGCTGAAGTATATGTCCAGCTGCTATATATTTTTTCAAGTTAGGATTTCTCCCTTTTAAAGTAGAATTTTCATCAAACAGTAATGAATGGAAGTTTGAAATATTTTCTTATTAAATTCATTCTTTTTACATATCTTTTTCTCCTTTATAATGATTTGAGGCTCCGCTGGTCGGATGCATTTAATCTTTATTTCATAGTTTTGTGTTAGATTAAATCTTTTTTAATACGATTTGATCAAAAATAGGTCTTCCTTCTCTCGATATTTTTTACTTCTTTTAATCAATTTGTCAATTGGTAGGAAATCTAAGTATGATAAAAAGTAAATCGACAAAAACCGCGAATTAGAATGGATTTTCGCTGAATATTAGTTTAACAAACCAGAATATTATCATGTAACTTAATTCTAATCCTTTCTTTCTTGTCTTACTTTTTTCAAAGGAAACTCTGGCTTATTTTTTGTTTAACGTCACAATTTCTTTTATCCATACTTAACCCTTTTCTTGCATTGAAGTTTGATTCCCTTTAAGCGGTATAAGAAAACACGTTGAGGTCTGAGTTTGAGGTTTTATGGCCATGCTACAAGCGATTTGTTCATACATGATAGGCATGAACACGATGACAGTCCGAAGCATTGGGCTATAGCAGGATATGACTGGATGCTCGGTTAAATTGTTAAGTGAATGATAATCGCATAGTTGAGAAGAGAGAGCCCGCACAGATCTCTGATTAGATAGGATGACTGATAAAATGATAGAAGCAGATGACAGTGGGTGATCGGGGTCAAACCATTGACGTAATACCGTAAAAAGAGATGAGAGAAAAGCGCTTCCTTCTCTCCCCATCATTCCATGATTAAAAAGTCTCTCAGGCTAATATTTATTAGCGGTCCTTTAGTCTAAACTAAGTCGTTTGTTGGAGTAGCCTCATAGCATCGATTTCTTATTTAACGTTTACAGGAAAGACTTAAGTCTATATTTGATTGAGCCTAGGTTTATATTTTCAACTGTTCAAATGAATGGTTCTTGCTTAGCACTGAACTCGGCCATGTGCACATCATAGTGCACACAGAAGAACAACCAGGTTTTCTTTCTTTTGACTTGATGTTCGAATATATCCATAGCCTAATGGTCACTTGCCAACTCACGAACGAATGACCATCAATACTTTTATGGCGAGGCACATTTTCAACTGATCGATAGATTTTGATAAATAATGCATTCTCTTGGTCGGGTTCGCATTGTTTGCAGCTGCCATACATCAAAGGGACATCAAATGCTAGTTTGCTTTTCACAAATGTTTTATAGTATCTCAAAGGAAGTTAAAATCACTTGTATCAATTTTGAGATTGTTGTGTTGTGTTTTTGCACATTAATTCCTTGTTGCATTATTCTGAAGCAACTTCTTTTCAATTTTATTCTTATTTCAGTTCATTTCGGTTTATTTCATACATCCTTCTGTCCATCCATCAGTCCCCATCAGTCCACATTTTCATTCATCCATCAGTCCACCTTTTCATTCATCCATTCATGCAAAGGCTCCTCCAAGAGTTCGGGACGACCCCAACTCCCCTGATTCAAGAATTCGTAAGTTTTGAAGGATTCAAAAATTCCTAAAATGTACAGTGAAATTCATTGAAATGGACAAATCACATCAAACAGCATCTTTTCTAAAAAGCAACTTATAATTGGTAACAAGAGCGCGAAATTAAAAAAGGGCAGCTATTGATATAAATGAGTTTGTAAATTTTCAAAAAGATTTCTCTGCCATCTGCATAAAAGTGCTTTCCTTCTCCAGTAGCATCATACATGATTTTGTGTACAATAAGAAGTTCTAACTTTACATCATCCATAGTGCACCATCTATGCATTTGCGTTCTTTATTCAGTTCTTTGTTTGAATTTAGAGAGTGGTGTTAAAAATCATAAAAAGCGATGAAATATATTCTCTAATTTGATCAAGGTGCAATTCTTTTCAGTCGCCATTGGTTGTAACAATATATGAGTCCTTGAGACGTTTAGGAAGCGAAATGACGTCAAGGAAACGATATCCCATTGTTGCTAATTTATTCAGGATGTGGCTAATTTATTCAGGATGTGGTGAAATGGCTTAGCTGAATTGAAACGTGTTGTTGTTGTTGCTCTTATTAGCTCCTTAAATTACTCTTGGGGTCACATGCATATAATGTTATTATCTTTACAAGTCGGTCATGTGGTATTTCCGTTGACATTTGATGCCCACCAGGGTCTTTTCCTTCTTATCCTTTGTCACTTCTTCAGTTCAATTTCATCCACGTGCCTGATATTCACTCTATGCATCTGCACTTACAAGAGGAAGAAAACAAAGCGAACATCCTCAATAAGAATGGTTATACTCAATGCTTGGGACATTTTAACACATGCTGTTCCCGTTATCACTATATGCATCTACACTTACAAGAGGAAAAAACAAAGCGAACATCCTTAATAAGAATCGGTGTTTTTAATGCTTAGGACTTAGGACATGTGCACCGCTCTCGTTTCTCGTTTCTTTTTGTATAGTGGCAGAATAGTTAATATAGCATGCGCTGAAGATCCTACCTTCCTTTTAGATACCGAAAAACGGCTTCACCTTCATCAAGCCACTTATTGAAATAAATGATTCGAAACGAAAGTCGAATTGGTGGCAACAAACTTATTCATACCCCGCTGTTATACTTGTGATAGTATCAAACATTAACGTGAAGACCAAGGTTGATTAAGCTCTTTAGTTATGATCAGGCCGTTCAGGGTCTTTCCTTTGATCGGCTAGTTGCCCCTTTGACTTCCAATCCCCCATTTCAGGGTTCCCAGTGAAGCAATCACGTGCTCACGAAATCCAATCTGATTGGTTCAATACAAAAGGTTGGACGAAGCTTGGACACTTATTTACCTATTAGGTTTGAATGAACTCTCTGAGATCGNTGAAATAAATGATTCGAAACGAAAGTCGAATTGGTGGCAACAAACTTATTCATACCCCGCTGTTATACTTGTGATAGTATCAAACATTAACGTGAAGACCAAGGTTGATTAAGCTCTTTAGTTATGATCAGGCCGTTCAGGGTCTTTCCTTTGATCGGCTAGTTGCCCCTTTGACTTCCAACCCCCCATTTCAGGGTTCCCAGTGAAGCAATCACGTGCTCACGAAATCCAATCTGATTGGTTCAATACAAAAGGTTGGACGAAGCTTGGACACTTATTTACCTATTAGGTTTGAGTGAACTCTCCGAGATCGTCTTCCAAACGAAAGTCGGCCTGAAAATGAATATCAGGCAAAAGATTAAGCTAATAAAAACAATCAATGAGTTTATACTCTTAATTTCGCGTTGTCGCAAACCTCACCTGCCATCTAATTTGAGATTCCATTTCCCTTATAAAGGTTGGACGTAAAAAAGCGAGGATTTTGGAGGTATACCAAAAAGGATGAGCTGCTGGATTCATTTAATGAAGATTGACAACAATGACAAAACAATGATTTATTTCTCTATTTCTTTATTGTGTTCTTTCTGAACACTAAATTGTTTACTGTTGCTACATCTACTTACAAGTTATCATATTTTCTCTACTATATTCTAGCATACTACAAATAACAACTACGAAATGAAACAATTCTACCAAAATAAATTACGTATTAAATAAAGTTTTCGACTATCTTCCTTTCAGATTATATTACATCAATTACAAAATACCCGTGTTTTACATGCAAGCCTTTTGAAGCAAAGAATCCTTTTGAAGCAAAGAAACGCATAAAACCGTAAAAGCGGTAAAATCTGAGAACGGTCACAACATTACCCCAACATTACTACATAACACAGCACCTTCACATGACATAATTCACATCATTTATAGAATGGGCTGTCCGTTATAGAGAGGTTATTCTTTCATGTTGGCCGTTTACAATTTGGTATCCGTTACAGACTGGTACACTGCACAAAAAAGTTTCATTTTACTGGGGTGAAGGGAGCACAGAATCGTCAAATGTTTGATCCTATTTTAGTAATTTAAAGGTATTCAAAACACTTTCAGGTAAAAATGAATATGATTTGATGCAAAGAACAATTTGCTGTGTATTTTCTTCTTGACACTGGTCAATGAAAAACTGTCGGACAGTGGCAAAAGAAGAAGTAGGAAAATAGCTTTACATGATTCTATGTCAGTCAGCCAGTCGACGGGAAACTCAATGTAATGAGCGGTCATTTCAAATAAAGTGTAGTCCAGCCACATGAAGACTTTCTCAGATCTTTCCATGTTTGGCAATTACACTTTTGAGCTTCAAAACCTAGAATACATTTAGGCCTCGTTCTTACTCCTGACTCAAAGTCCGTGTGTCTGTTGTGGGCAAAGTCAAGTCTGGTAGTAGTATCGATCACATAGCGATAGCTGATAAGGGAGGGGTCACCATATCCACAAATAAGTAGAAACTTTGATAAGATCAATAACGAAAGACTTCGCCTTTTTACCGCAATCTGTTTCTAATACGAGACAGTGTTTTCTCTGTAGGATTTGTTAGTTATTTTTCGTTTATAAAGTTACGCTTGCAATCTTCCGTTAATGATATCACAATGATAATTTTTCGCCAGGTGTTTTTCGTCAATCGAGTTACGGTAGTAATGTTTCACGTAACATGTAACACGACGCGCAACCTTTGTACTGCAGGCTGTTGGACATATTTTTATCTCTTATAAGATTTTTACAGAATGTAACGAATACCATCGATATATTGAAACTAATTCGTCACACATCTTACATGAGTGTAGTGAAGGCTGTGATGTTCCACAAAGCTAAGGCAGAGCATGCTGGTCTAAGATCTCCTTTCGTACTTAGAGAATTCTATTCTTGATTCTGCAAAATTCTCAATTTTTTTAGCAATAATGCATATTACCTTCACTAGTACTAACACAAAGCAGAACGTCTTAAAAATAGTTCACATAAGACTAAGAGCAAACATAACACTAGCAGTCAATTTACAGATTGGGACAAAACTGGGACGAACCTGGGACATGAGTTTCAATTTCATCTCCTAATTTGATGACTAGTTAGTTCTATAATGATCATCATCATGTCCGCTAATGCTACCAACTATTTGCCAGATTTTGTTTGATCTAGTTTACGCTCTATTCTGAGAAGCAGCGTACCAAAGTGCATCTGGAACTGCACAGGGGCTCAAGGTGTATATTCAAATCCTCGTTTCCATGCATCCCTCGCTTCCATGCAATCCTTATTTTGATGCAATGCCAGGTTACCCACAATTTATCTGGGGGTTTTCCCAAATCGAGTTGCCATTCGACTAACGAGTCTGGGTGCCACTTTGTGATGTTTGGTCACTGCCTGACATCTGGAACAATTTATCTGGAAAAAATGACAATTCGTTAAAATTGCGATAAATTTCACAAGTATTGGTTGGTGCCACGCGAATTTCACAGGTATTGGTGCCACGCGAATTTCATTAGAAGCAAATTAAGTGGCCAGACCACGTTTATTTTAGGAAATATTAGGAAAGTAGGTGTTGATTGAAACCCAGGCACAATTTTACAGTAATTAGAAAAAGTGAATGATTACACGGCGCCTGATTGTCACTCACTCAAGCAAGTTTGTTTCACAAAGAAGGTGGTTGGTTTTTTTTAATTAAGTCTTTGCATAATCATGTCTAAGTCACCCTAAAGTTGAGTGCAAATGATGCGAAAATAAACTGCACAATGTTCTAGAAAAAGGTACCATTACGGTACAAAATATTATAGAAAAGGGCACTCACTCATGGATGATGGAATATTGTAGAAAAGGTTGCTCATTTAGATTCTGAAAAGAAGGGTACTTNAGGAAATATTAGGAAAGTAGGTGTTGATTGAAACCCAGGCACAATTTTACAGTAATTAGAAAAAGTGAATGATTACACGGCGCCTGATTGTCACTCACTCAAGCAAGTTTGTTTCACAAAGAAGGTGGTTGGTTTTTTTTAATTAAGTCTTTGCATAATCATGTCTAAGTCACCCTAAAGTTGAGTGCAAATGATGCGAAAATAAACTGCACAATGTTCTAGAAAAAGGTACCATTACGGTACAAAATATTATAGAAAAGGGCACTCACTCATGGATGATGGAATATTGTAGAAAAGGTTGCTCATTTAGATTCTGGAAAAGAAGGGTACTCACTCACCCAGGGGTGCAAATATTCTAGAAAAGAAGGGTACTCACTTACCCATAAGAAGAGTATCATCACTGCTCGCTGCAACGGCTGCTGCGTTAAATAGATCAGTGAAGCCATTCTCTTCTCCATACATCCCTGATGTTCCCATTCCCATTGAGACGGCCCCTGTCATTCTACTGTGAGGCACCATTGCATGCGTGTTAGGGACTGCACTATGTGACGTAGTTAAGGGTGACGCGTTCATTCCCTGGGAGTGTCCATTGGCAACAGCAGTTGTTGTGGGATATTGCGTTGTAATGGTACCTTGGAATTGCATGTAAGATGGTGTTTGTTGTTGTGTTTCCATGGACATGAAATTTTGCTGATGAAGTGTAGTATGAGGTGATATAATCTGAAATAAATTGGTATCATTCTAGTCACAATTACATTTGTTGTATACTTAAGGTTGGTTCATACTAGGGTAAACATGAAAAAGAAATGCATTACAAATGCGACGGAAAAAAGCGAGATTCTATAAGCGTCTTTGATGATGTCCTTGCGCATTAATGTGGAATCGAAAAGTTTTTCTGAATTTGGAAGAGATAACTCACGAAAAATGCGTTTAAAAATGAGCTTATAAAATGCGTTCTCCTAATTCTACCGTGTCTTTACTCCAGTGCGAACTAAGCTTTGGGATCTTCTCTTCTTGCAGTGTTCAAGGTACGTCGTACAATAAGTACAACAACAACAACAACAACAACAACAACCAATCATTGTGAGGATACTCACTGGTTTTTGGTCCTCTTGCATATTTGACGTCACATCCATAGGTGAACCATGCCCTAACCCAATAGACCTTTCCAATGTCACAGGCAAAGTAATTGATCTGCTTTTCCTTGTTACTACTTCATGGTAATTGTGTGTTGTCGGCATGTCCCCTGTGCTAGGACTGCGCATGCCCTGTAATCTTCTGTAACTATCAGTGACTTGTTGAAGTGTTGAAGTGTTTACGACTTGCCTTAGGTCTGGCTTTCGAGCAGCTGTATGGAAATGAAAAGAAACGTTTTACACAAAGTGAATTGCTGAAAGAACTTTCATACACAATTCAGAAGATGCAACATCGATACTACAATGAATGTGGATTTTTTAAGCGTTTAGGACATGTGTTTTATTGTGACCAGTGCAAATAATTCGTTCTAAATGATTGAACTTCGAAGTTCCATTTCATAATTTTAGAAAAACAAAATGTTCTTTTCAGTGTTTAAAATCAATGAAAGATATGAGGATTTTCTAAAACATTTTTATGTCATCTTTAGCTCAATCCCTAACATCTGAAGTTATAAGCACTTACCCCTCAGGCTGAAAGGTTGTCCTTTACTTCATTCTTATTGCTGAAGTTATAAGCACTTACCCCTCAGGCTGAAAGGTTGTCCTTTACTTCATTCTTATTGCTACAACTTATTCTTTCAAGTGATGTTAACAATTCTGCTTTTCAGTTGAATAAATTTAGAAATTTAACATTCAACTTACCAAACAAAGCTGCTCGTTGAAAATCTGAATGTTGAAATGATGGGTTAGCGATGAACTGACCCCCTGGAGTCTGATATGTTCCAACTACATTAGGTTGTGATTGTTGCTGTACTCCATATATCAATGTTGATGCACCCATGTTAGGCATATTGACTTGAGCAGCCGGGGGGCTATGACCACACGATGTGATATGCTCGATTTTCAGTCTTGTTGGAGTCCCTACACCTTGGAAAAAGACAAACATCTTTACGTAGGAAGATTTACCTTTGAAATTTGTGAACAATACATGATTTTCTTATGATATATACCAGGTAAGTAAAAAAAATGTATCCACTATTTGAACAATTGTACCTGAAAAACCATCCAATCGACTTGAAAAATTCTAATTTTGCCTGACTGAGGGTTTAACGTAATTTTGAAGATTTATTTCGAATTTACAACGCACTATTTTGCTCTCGAATAATTAATTTCCCGAAAACTGACTTCTATGGATTTTTCTCAAAACAGAAGTGAGTGGTTCAATTTCACTCACTTTTCAGCAATGAAAATGGTAAAATAATGGTTTCTTCGCTCTAGTATTGTCTTCTAATAATATGGAAACTGTTCAGATGTAAAAAAATTTGAGCCTGTTTTTTGTTGTACGATTTTTCAAACAGTGGATACATTTTTTACTCATCCGGTCGTTTACTTTTTAGGAATTGTTATTGTTCTTTTAAAAGAGGACAAGATTGTTTTTTTTTTAATCATTGTGTCTCAATCTACCCAAATTTCAGCTTGGTGTCACCGACAACTGTTTTTGCATTGATGGACCACAAATTTGTTGTGGCACAAGTGTTTACCAAATTTAATGACGCAATATGTAAAACGTGACCTGCGGGCACATTCTTGTCACAAACACAACTGAATTCAGTCTTATGTCTATGGTTTGTTGTGCCATCAATGGTACGATGAAAATTGTCATATTTACCAGATGAGGCTTGGGAAGAAGACATGCAGTCATGACCTCAATATCACGAGATTTCAATGTGACAAAATTATGACGTTTTCACCGAATGTATCATTCTATTCTGAACAGTCTAGATGTGGTCTTGCCAATAAGCAAATTCTAACGACAACATGAGAAATGTCACATCTGAGATCAAATTGCCGAGGCTGCGAAATGGGGCGTTGCTTCTATTAAAATAGGCAAAATGGGCGGGTGTGGACAGGTAACAAAACCCCACCCCCTAACCCAAACATTGCATAAACACGGGAAGGGTTGTGTAAACTGGATTGTTACTTTTAGTCAACCTCCACATATTGTTATTTTCAAACAGGTCTTATATTTGATAATGCAACAATAGGCAAGGCAAGATGCGCATGGACCTGTAACAGAACCTCCCAACTCCCAGAACCCCCAACCCCTTGACCGAAACATTGTTTCGTCATCATACATTGTAGCAGATTTGACGCACCTCAAAATAACCAGGGGAATGTCCAAACTGAGTTGTTTACTTATAGTCAACCTGCACATAGTGTTATTTACAACAGGTCTTATGTTTGAAAAGGCAACAACAACAAGCACCCTTCATAACATGACACAACATAATTCATTTCATCTCAGCTGTTATGAAACCTTGCCAAATGTTTTCTCGCGTGGTACCATTTGTTTCTGTTTTTCCTATTCAAAGGCGGCGTAGGCCAAAGAACCAGTATCCTGTTTACCTAACGGCCAATAACATTCCAATGTTGCCTCTATTTTCACATTACAATTACCATAATATTTAATATTCGATCACTAACGGTGCCTTTTCACAACGGTAACTATGTTTCCCATTAGCGCAATTAAGAATCTACAAAGCAAGCGGCGAAAGAAGCCTCAAGCTTGTATTGCAGCAGGATATAAATAGTATTTGAATGCAGCCTGGTTGCTTTGAATAGCTTCAATAGAAATAATTAATCTGCTTGCGTCATCAGTTGTGCATTCATTTATCAAGCATCCTGGTGGTAATGACGTCATTATAAGAATGCCGCCTGCCTGATCAACAAACAAGACCAACGGGTAAATAAACATGCTTCGCTCGTCTTGAATCCTGATAGAAGATGCATTGCAATTTGTAAGACAAGGCCCTACCCACACGGTGCGAAGCAAAGGAGGATTTGTTCATTTATATTTGTGAAAATTACACTTTGATTCATCAGCATCAAATCAAGTTTTTTTCTGATGCGACTTTCTGCTGCGACCAGCAAAAAGGATGGGGAACACCGCTACGTCTATGATGTATCTTTGTTTTTATTCAAGCGAAGGTGTTTTGGAGTCGAAATTAAAGTTCTGAGGAAGGGAGCTCGCTGCCCTGCACAATGATTTGTGCGCTGAAGATTTGCGTCACTGTGTCTGTGTAGGCCATGATGACGATAATGTCAGTGTATTTAGGCCATGGGGCGGGAGGGGTAAACATGAGGATATCTCCTCTTCAATATCCACTTGTTTGGTTTACAATCGAATTCCATTCATTCATAGTTGTTTTCAAATTCAAACATGACTGTGCATTCCTTTCTATTAAAATCTAGCTTATTTTTCATTACTTGCATCAGTAAAAAGTGGCACAATTAAAACATTTCAATTTTTTGCTCAAAACAAGCTCTCTCTCCCCATGTCCCCCAAGCTCTCTCTCCCCATGTCCCCAGGCTTTCAGCGGTAAATGTAAGAGTTTAATTTATTTAATTCCTATTGCAGATTGCAAATTATATGGGTCTTGTTCCCTTTGTGCTTATTTGTTTAACCAGATCAATTATATAATCAAGTGAAGATTGAAAAACCGCAAACATCCTCATGACTTGGGTTATATTTTCTAAAAATATTATCGAAATTAATCTTGTGTGGTTTCTATTTATGGTTCAAAGATATCCGATTCTTTAAATGGAAACAACAACAACACCGCAACTTTATTTGCCATTCGTCTCATCATGATTATTATTATTATTTTCACGTGAATAGCTGGGGTTCTTTGACCCATTAAAACGGGCTCATAGCTCCAAATAACAAAACATGAGAGTGGCGTTTTTCAATATAGCTGAACCGCGGCCTACTGTGGAAGTGGGAGCCATTTCAGTGAGCATCCCGACCACTTACTGTCACGTATTCTGCAAAAGAATCTCGATCGAGTGCTATTTTTCCAATTAGCCGGAGAGCTGTAACTATTATTGAGTTCATTAAAAAATTCGACAGGTTTCTGCAAAATGTGTCGAAACGTCGCTCGATCCCAGACTCTTTTGTAGAATAACTAAAACGTTTGTTACTTTCAGCAAATTCAAAAGACGGCCGTTGATTTGAAAAAATGATAGATTTTCCTTAACGATTAAACTATGTACACTTTGATGGTTTATTTCTTTCGCTTTTTAAGTGAAACTTAATTCAAGTAATGCAAGTTCAAAAAGATGTNTGTCACGTATTCTGCAAAAGAATCTCGATCGAGTGCTATTTTTCCAATTAGCCGGAGAGCTGTAACTATTATTGAGTTCATTAAAAAATTCGACAGGTTTCTGCAAAATGTGTCGAAACGTCGCTCGATCCCAGACTCTTTTGTAGAATAACTAAAACGTTTGTTACTTTCAGCAAATTCAAAAGACGGCCGTTGATTTGAAAAAATGATAGATTTTCCTTAACGATTAAACTATGTACACTTTGATGGTTTATTTCTTTCGCTTTTTAAGTGAAACTTAATTCAAGTAATGCAAGTTCAAAAAGATGTATCCCCCGTTGCCATTTGCTTGGTTGCAAAGGTATGACGAATGAATGATGACAAATGAATGATGACAAATGACACATACCTGAATCTCCATCACTTGTGCATCCTGTGGTATGACTGAGGCATTCTTCGTCGCCATTTTCGTCATCTTCCATTGACGACCAAGACGCATGATGCCGATGCTTCTGCAATGATGTCAGATAAGGATGCATTCGACTGTTCGATCGATGCACCGTTGCTTCGAAGTAATTCGGCAATGTAGTTGAAATGACATTTTCACCATCTGAGAAACTGGTCTTTGCAGAACCCGTTATGACAGTTGCTGATTTAGAAACAAGACAAAAACAGAATCAACAAACTGGACTCGAAAAAAGGTGGCTTGAGTTGAAGCAATTTGTAAACGTTGAAATGTATCTTAACTTTTGTTCATCTTCTTGTCAGTTTTATATCAGAAGAATAGGCTATGATTAAAGCACCCTTCTTTCGGCATTTAAATATAAAGGATTACAGCAGTAATTTTTTCAATGTGGGATCTCATCACATATGTCATAAGCAACGCTGAGGGAAGAAATCGATACGATTAATTTATAGGAAAGACAATTGTAGAAACAAAGGCTTCGGTTCGAATGCCTGCTCTGCCAAACCTTGCTACCTAGCGCGCCTAGAGTGACGAAGTGTTGTTGATTCTCTCTGATTCCAAGCCAAAGGAATGACGAGGTGTGGCCACATCGAGAGGAAGAACTCGGACATTGATTCGATAAGCTATGTTCAGATGCTAGGTAGAAGAAAACAAAAAAGAGTGCATCATAATAATTGTCACCTTTTGAGTATTTAAGTAATTCACGGCTGCTGAAGACACCGGTTGTTGCAATGTTTGGATCTCCTGGTTCATGGATGTGGTCGTAGGGTTGATCTGTCAGGAATAAGATAACCCATCATCTTAATTATCATCATCATCAACAATTACAATCTTACAATCCTACAAATATAAACTTCGGTACAAACGAAGCTAAGAGAACGATATGAATTGCAACCTTTTTCTAAATCGTCATATCATAGAAAAAGAACCACGACCCCTTCAACAAATAATTTGCAGGGGGAGTGGAAGTTGAATGCGGTATAATTTGAATAAAACAGAAAGAAACGCGATTGCACTAAAGGAAAGAAACAAAGTTAAAGAAAAAAACGAGATTAAAGGAATTTATTCAAAGGTTTCTTATGCACTGTTGTTGTTGTTGTTGTTCCTTATATAAAGGCAACCTCGGGCAACTTTTGAAACATCTTCACCGGATTACTGGAAATTGAAGAAATTTGACAAACTACTGAACTTTTTCTTGTAAAAGGTGCAAGGTCTGTTGCCATTAGCTACATAGAGTGTAAAATTTGGCGAAAAAGCGTATCCAACTCGTGATCCAACTTCCCCCTATTCGTCAAGGACACCAGATAGAAGGCACCATGACACCAGATAGAAGGCACTATCAGCAAATCAAAGAGCACAGGGAAATAAGGGACGAAACGTCATAAGTCTAAGAAGGCACCATGACACCAGATAGAAGGCACCATGGTCTAGATGCGTTTGAAATTGAAGGATGCAGCAGACGTAGCATTCTTTAAATTCAAAGACAAAGACAAAATGGCCCATCATTTTATTATCGTGCCCAAAAAGTGCGTTTTTCTTGAGTACTCGACTTTCTAAATCTTGTAACAGCTTTCTACGATCCGAAGAACTGCGAT
The DNA here is from genome assembly GCA_004194415.1 of Aurelia aurita. Classification (NCBI taxonomy): domain Eukaryota; kingdom Metazoa; phylum Cnidaria; class Scyphozoa; order Semaeostomeae; family Ulmaridae; genus Aurelia; species Aurelia aurita. The sequence continues at coordinate 460,312 of REGM01000021.1, read as the reverse complement.
AGTTCTCGTCAAAACCCCTTGTTGAAGATGAAAACGGCGTTCGTCAAAATCCCAAATTTTGCTTCCTTGTGTTTTCTTTGGAAAATGTTTTATAAATCTTTTGTATTGATAAATGCTTCCCCTCGTATGAATAAATCTATTCACAATCTCTTAGTATATCTACTGTACAGTCCATAGTCTTATTTTGTATAAAGAAGGCTATACGGTGGCGTTTTACGTAAAGTGAAAAAGTTAAATTGCAACGTTGCGGAAGGATATAGTAATTCTCTGAATGAATCGATCAATAAATTAAGTCTATTAGGAAGGTTTTTGTTCCTAAAAGTGCTATCAATGAAAATGTGTTTATGGTCAACTAAGCATTGTTTATGAATATGAATTGGTTGTATTCATTGCAAACCTATACTGTGTGTTGACCCTCGTTTTAATGATCTTACAGTTAGACAACTCCCAGGGGGGTCACTTGAACTTTTTATATACGGGGGGGTCCATCCGATAATTTTGGGTAAGAATTTGCTTTGTGATCCGATACTTTTGGGTACCTGATTTGAAAAGTGTATCTTTTGATAATTATGGGTAGTTGATTTCCAAAATATAGGTTGTTGATACTTTTGAGTTTAACCAATGCATAGCAGATGCAAAACAGTTGTAATTTCTTTCAACGTCCGTAAAAACATGGTTTTCCGATCCTCCGTACGGAAAAGACACATACAAGATACAGGTTATTCATTCATTATCGCTAGCTATTTGTATCCCTTGACTTGTATGGGACACATTACCTTTCATTTGCCATTTTCAGAATGCAAAAGGTCAGGTTGGCCCGGCTTTTAGATTTTTCGCGCCAAAAATCATAGTTGGTGTGGTTGTTGTTGCTATTTACACAAAGATGGCTCTCGATTATGGATAGATAAATGTTGTCTACCTCTTATTTTGAGTTTAAAGCTTGGTTATATGGTTGGGTAAGAGTTCACTTTTGTTTATAAATTTTCTGTTTAGCTCTGGGTAGTTCATCACTAATGCATTTGTCCGTTATTTTGTATGTGTCAGTAGAATGGGTCTGGCCTACTAAATAATAGTTAGCTAATTTGATATTTTAGTAGGCCTAGCACAGGTCTACCAACTGAAGCCAGATTCGTGAACGCTCGTATTTTTTGTTGGATAGGGTCTACTGGGTTAAAATGGGTGGAGCTTGGGTGGGGTAAAATGGGTAAGACAAAAATATATGAATGAATTTTAGAAAAATCTTCATATGCAGATTTTCTCGAGCTACATCTGTTGGGAATACCTTCCCTTCCTTGAAGTATTGAATGTTGATTGAACAGTTCACAATCTACCGTTTTTTTGGCAATCAGCATTACCCATTTTACCCCAGCCTACACATTTACCCCTGCAGACCCTACTGTATGCTTTACCAAATATTTGGCAACTAAATGTTTGTTTTACTACAATCTTGCTAGGGAGATTCCAGTGTGCATTCTTTGTAGTGCGCGGGGAAGATCTTCCCCACGCCACTTTGACTGCTCCCAGCCGCACTTGCGCCGAAATCTTCCCCGTGCCAAAAACTTCCCCGCGCCAAAATCAAAGAATGCAAACTGGGGGAGATTCATTCAGGAGGATTTCCAAATAATGTAAGACTAATCATAAATGCTTGTTAAATTAGCTGTCATCGTATTTTACCTCTTAGGTTAATTGCAAATATGCATTCATACTAAATGTGTTCTGTTAACAGTTTTTGCCATCATTTGCATTGCAGCAGTAGTCTTTCTGTTATGTACTTTAGATTGCTTTTCCAGTAACATGATAACTACAGTATCACACATTTGCAAGGTAGTAGCATTATCTGGGCCTTGATATATTCACCCAACTATTTATCACCCTTCTTGATAAGTCCTATCTTATATATTTTCAAAGTAATTCTGTAAAAAAGGGCAATATTCTCTACATTTGTCAGATAAAACCTGCAAAAGGGGTTAATTTCTTAAAACAAAATCAGAGAAAAGGGTCAACTTTAACGTTGCTAAACAAGCATCATTACACTTAGACCCCTAAAGTTGACACGAAGGGTCATGAAATAAAGGTTGTGAGATGTAATTATAATATCTATCAGTCTAAATTACTATCAATATAATTTTTTATGTGCTCAGTTGCAAGGTTTTTTACTTGATATTTTTGGGTCTCATCAAACATTTTTAGTTGATACTTTAGGGTCAGTAAAATTTCAGTTGATACTTTTAGGTGAATTTTGAAAATTGCGGATGGACCCCCCCGTATATAGAAGTTCAAGAGACCCCCCTGGGAGACAACTGAGCCATTTAGTTTCATAAGAAAATAATGAAAAGTAAAAGAAAATAACAGCCAATAAACAATCAGCTCTGTTTGAAGCAAGGACCATTTTGCCATTATCGGAATCAAATCGTTCGTCTGAAAGACATGTTGACAAGAGGCAACTGTTTGGTCGCATCCCGGAAACTGAGTCAGTGTAAATAGAGCATTTGTTTTTTCAGGAAACACCTTGAATATAAAATAAGCTAATTTTAAGAAAGTCTTATTAATAGTCTAAATATTAACAAAGGCCCGACTGATGTTAGTGTCTCCACGCCCCTTTATACATGTGGTGTCCCGTACGGTGCAGAAAAGAAGCTCTTCCGATCGATAACAATGCTCTTTGGATGATTGTTTCTAAAAGGAGATCTGTGAGCAAGAAGAGGAACTTTTGGCTTTTGATGACTTTTGAAGGGGAAGGTTCTTGGTTTATTCCTTGCTATTTTACAAGTTCGAAGGGTCATCTTTAAAGTTAAGGAAAATTGCTTTTGTGATTGGATGGGGGAATAGAATGGGAATAGAATGGGAATGCAATGGTACATAACTCAAACCAACGAAATCCCTGCGATTTGAAGGGAAAGTGTCTTCACCTTTTTGTTCATATCAATAAAACATTACTTCAGAACTTTTGGAAGATCGATAGTACGAAACTTGCATGAACCCTGGCTTTTTGTTTGTAGAGTAGGGGAAGTTTGTTTCCCCACTTTTTTCATTTCAATGAAACAATGGCTTGGTGAAACAAATGCTTATGATTAACAGGGCATGGTACAAAATTTGCATAATAATACTAATCAGACCATCGATTTGCCCCTTTGGTTCAGCTACCACAGAAAAAGATAAGAAACGAAACGAAAGTGCTATGTACGTGCCACGTACGTGCTATGTACGTGCTTCATAAAAAGGGGAAGTTACGAAATTGGTTTCTAAACCTGCAAAATTACGTGCATTTCTAAAAAGTTCTCCGCCAACAATTATCTACTAAAGACTCCACAACACGATCTTCACTAATAAACAGAAATTATATTATGTAAGAACAAATACAGCTTCAGATTCTGATCACATCGATTTAATTGAGTTTATTTGTGAAATGACGGGAGAAAACCCAAACTGATGAAGATGCACTTGCCATGACAAGGGCGAGCGACTTTTACTGCTGAAAACGATAGCGTCAAAGGGCAAAGGGGCGTGAATGAACTTGCCTATTTACTGGGCAGCCTCTCAGCTCTCTCAAGGGGTCAAAACGGGTGCATGAATCCATTGCTGGTAAAATCTCGTTCAGGAAGATGTGGGTTTGTTTTTCAATCTTTTTGGCAAAAAATCCCCTTAACATTTGGTGCTGAGAAAAACATTCCTTTTCCATCGACCCTGATCACTACTAGACATTACAACATTCAGAAGTCACTCAGGTTATATCATTTGAAACAAAATTTTATGATTTTGTTATTCTTCTATTTATTGGCTATAGCTTGAACGTTATTTTCCACAATTCCATCATTTCATTGAACTTTTCTTCTCGGTTTTTATGTGTTTGGAAACCAATTCATTGATTGCGGTAAAGTAGGGATTCGGCCTCGTGTTTCTTCAGTTTTTTGTTCGTCATAGGCGACCTCATGACGCAGTTTATATTCAAACCAACAAAATTTATTAGCGAGAAAGGAATAGCGATGGGAAGTGAGTCAACTTCGCCTCAATTCCTTATTCACCATTTACGTCAAACCAGAAAATCATCCACTTGTGCATGTCAGACTGGAATCTGATTTAATATCAAGTTGACTTGTTTTTCAAAACACCAGGCTAAATTGTTGACCTAAAAAGCTCGTCTCGAATGACCAACTAAATCTCAATGAATGTCGAACAATCAAATGTAACACTATTATATCACGCTTGTAGATAACTATCTGTTTCCTCCTTTTAGAGTTTAAATCAAATACAGTTTTGGGGCAATGCAGTGTTTCATAAAATCAAAATATTTATACGAAATTCTAAAACTAAATTCTTTTTAGGGTACAAAAATAAAACGAAGTTACATGCGCATTTGTTTCCTGGAGAAACCTTCCTTGTACGAGATGGTCACATAGATGGCGAGTCACGCCGATCTTGTCACGTCATAGTTAATACGAATAAAATTCGATTAAAATCTATATCTTTGTGATAGAATTATAAAGGTGCTCTTACCTGTGCTATCCCTGGCCAAATAATTCGTAAGAAACAAGTCAAGTTCTTTTACAACAAGGCAAAGATGATGAGGCTGTACACATAAATGATGTCTGCAAAACGTAGTTTTTCCCAGCCTTTCTCCGTCTGTGCTTTCTAAAGGAAATGCTTGGAACAAAATAACCATAACAAGATCCAATCTCCACACTTTATCAGCTTGCCTCAAACAATCAATTCTTCGCATTTTTCCTTTTGGATCGGGGTTTGAAATGACGCAACGGTTGCAGCCTTTGCCAGTTACCGCGGTCACGAAATCGTCCCTGCATTCTGGTCTTATGTCCTTTCTAAGCTTGGCAAGAAGCCGAGATGCCCATTTTTGTTTGAGATCGGCTGGCTGATTTTCCAACTCCTCTTTGCACTCTCTTTCTTGTTGTGGGCTCATGCGAATTTCATGTTTTTTGAAGTATTTCCTCTTCCGTGCTTGTAAATTGAACCACGTGTAGGCAAAAGCCTTGACAAACGGCAAGCAAGCTTCGATGAAAGGGTGGTAATCGTCCTGCAATAAACAATATTTTATAAAATCTTGTAATGAAAATAAAAATAGTTGAATTGACTTTATCCAAGATAAGATATGAAATATTAAGGTGTCTTTACCGTGTTGTCATCGGGCTCCATACTTGACGCGTACATCTTGAATGTGTAGGCCCATTTTGGTTGTGTTCACGTTTGAGCATGTCAGATGACTCGTGAATCATTTTGTTTACCATCGAATCTTTTTCGACTGAACAATTCCCTCTATAGACCCATTGTTATCATTAGCCAATCATGTTACAGATTGACCTTTAAACTGTATTATGATTGGCTTATCTCTAACAATCGATTCGGTTGAAGAAAAGGGCGCCAAAAGACTATTGCGTACTTGGAAATTGAAGAAAACCCAATGACGTCATAAGAGTTTTGAAGGGAAGTAATTGCGAGGCTTCCTGTTGAGTGTTTGCGGTCAACCATTCTCTCATTTCAACTGCGCGTTTTTGTGTTGGTTGTTTCATTTCATTAAGCATCGCTTTACTCAACTTTGTTTTCAAAATACAGCCACTTGCTGTGGTGCTTGTGAGGTCCCAATAATTAATATTTCCTCTCCCTTTATTGCGCCATTGCACTCACTTTGTTCGGAATTTCTAATATTTTACTTCGTCCGGAAATGTCGATGAATTAATAACAATTTTACATCTTTTCACAACTGAATCAATGAGACGAAAATCAAACTTAATAATTGAAAGAACAAACGGAGGCCGAGGAAATTTTATTGTTGCTACGAAGTGGAGGATCGGTTGTAACGAAACCTTTCTGCTGCAGGAGGGTCAGAGGTCGGTTCACTGAATGAGTGATATAAGGGGGGCATAAAGGGGGGGTTGCCCATTTTGAATTCAACTCAAGATTGTAAGTCTGTGTAAGAAAGTCAGCTCTCAGATCAGCAAAAAATCAAGAAACTTGAGTGAACAAAATTTATAAAGAAACTTTTTCATTTTGTCTAGGAAATACAGCACTGCAGATAAGTTTCTTATGAGTTTTTTAAATCTTTAATGCTCTAAATGTAGAATTAGTTTTATTTTTCTTAAAAGTGCTTCAAAAGCAACCTTAGGGAGTACGCCAATATATCAAAATCTTATTATAAATTAGCCTAGGGTTCTGGGGTTAGGGGAAGGGTTAGCGTTCGNTTTCAACTGCGCGTTTTTGTGTTGGTTGTTTCATTTCATTAAGCATCGCTTTACTCAACTTTGTTTTCAAAATACAGCCACTTGCTGTGGTGCTTGTGAGGTCCCAATAATTAATATTTCCTCTCCCTTTATTGCGCCATTGCACTCACTTTGTTCGGAATTTCTAATATTTTACTTCGTCCGGAAATGTCGATGAATTAATAACAATTTTACATCTTTTCACAACTGAATCAATGAGACGAAAATCAAACTTAATAATTGAAAGAACAAACGGAGGCCGAGGAAATTTTATTGTTGCTACGAAGTGGAGGATCGGTTGTAACGAAACCTTTCTGCTGCAGGAGGGTCAGAGGTCGGTTCACTGAATGAGTGATATAAGGGGGGCATAAAGGGGGGGTTGCCCATTTTGAATTCAACTCAAGATTGTAAGTCTGTGTAAGAAAGTCAGCTCTCAGATCAGCAAAAAATCAAGAAACTTGAGTGAACAAAATTTATAAAGAAACTTTTTCATTTTGTCTAGGAAATACAGCACTGCAGATAAGTTTCTTATGAGTTTTTTAAATCTTTAATGCTCTAAATGTAGAATTAGTTTTATTTTTCTTAAAAGTGCTTCAAAAGCAACCTTAGGGAGTACGCCAATATATCAAAATCTTATTATAAATTAGCCTAAGGGTTCTGGGGTTAGGGGAAGGGTTAGCGTTCGGTTTAGGTTTAGGTTTACGATCAGGGTTAGAGTTAGGGATTTCAAAATTTGATTTTTTTGTCATATTACCCAACCTTGTAACAAGTATTAACAAAAATAGCACTCAAAACAATTTCAAAACCCTTGCCAATACTGTAAAATGTCAAAACATTTTAGTCGACCTGGGAAAATTGTAGCTGGAAATTACAGAAGTTTCTTAGCTTTTTGATCCAGGTAGCACAGCACGGTTTTTTAATTTTGGACAAATTGAACCTACAGCTTCTTATAAGCGGTTTCTTATTAAAGAAAACACGTGTGTTAACAATTAGAATTTGATGAAAATCCTAAGAAATCCTTAAGAAACCTTGACTACTCAAATATGAGAATTTCTAAGAAACTTTCAGGACTGGGTTTTAAATTCTTAGTTTCTTGTGAAAAATACTTTCTTTTATGTGTTTGAAATATAAATATATTTGTGGTTTATCTGGAGGCTTTTTGTTGTCAACATCACCAAAGCACAGGGTATCTTCGGTGATCTTGGTGGGTGGGAAGGTCATGCAGGGTGGGCGCTCTCCTTCGGGGGTCTCTTATCGGCCTAGCTTTATTAGTTGACAAGTCAAGAGGAATTAGCCACCAAAGATATTTTGTCCCAAAGGCTGTAACATCTGTCTGATGGATTTATTTTTCATTTCAATTCAATTCATTCAATTCATTTACTATAACATATTATTTGTGGTTTTGCTTGGTCAGATGTAAACCAAATAGGCCGTAAAGTCTATGACGTCTTTTTGAGTCATGTATTTGCCCAGTCATTGCAATAGCACGGTAATGCTAAACCTTCTGTTTCTCTTAGTAATATAACAATTTTCAGATCAGAGCCAACATGCAATTTTATTTTCAGAAGTTCGTCTAAAGTCTTTAATATCTCACGTGAAAATGTTTGCATTACATCTATTGTATGTTGTAGATGATTTATTATGGGCTCGATTAGATTTATTACCTTCGTCCCAGTTTTCTCTCCTAATTACGAAAGCAGTTTTTACCTATTGAATTGTACTGAATTGCTCGTTCAAACTCGTTGAAGATGCAAAAAGTTGATACAAGGAAGCGAGAAATGCAACGAATTGTAATAAGTCTAAGGCTCGATTGTGGGCAAAGGAGTTAAAAAAGAATCAGAAATATGCAGCAGTGCAATAGTAAATTATGATCCTCCAGTTTGCAGGTTGAAACAAAGTTGCAAAGTTATTTGGGGTTATTTTGATGGGTNGCATTACATCTATTGTATGTTGTAGATGATTTATTATGGGCTCGATTAGATTTATTACCTTCGTCCCAGTTTTCTCTCCTAATTACGAAAACAGTTTTTACCTATTGAATTGTACTGAATTGCTCGTTCAAACTCGTTGAAGATGCAAAAAATTGATACAAGGAAGCGAGAAATGCAACGAATTGTAATAAGTCTAAGGCTCGATTGTGGGCAAAGGAGTTAAAAAAGAATCAGAAATATGCAGCAGTGCAATAGTAAATTATGATCCTCCAGTTTGAAGGTTGAAACAAAGTTGCAAGTTATTTGGGGTTATTTTGATGGGTAGAAAGGTGTCTTAAGTTTTGCTCATGGCAGTTTAGCTTGCGTTGAAAATTTTGTTCAGGAAAAGAGTGCAAAGATGATGAAACTAAAAATTAGTCAGATCTTATTTTTCATTTTCTTTCGCTCTGGGTGTACAGAAACAACTTTTTGTGAATCTATAATTATTAAGAAAGAAATTAATCAAAGTAGAAACTGGCATCGCTTAGAATGATCTGAGCGAGTTGGAAGGAGCTAGGCAAGGATGGACGATGATTGGAGTGACATTCATTCGTTCGTTCATTCATTCATTCATTCATTCATTCCATGTTTTCAATTGCTCACCCCTTTCTAGAGAGTCTGGTAACTAGGGTAACCCCTTTCAGACGTCATTGCTCTTTGAATCATCATTTTATAACATTTCGGCTTGCTGTTTAATTTCAATGTAAGAAAATAAGAAGATAAAAATATCGCAAAACCCCTTGTTGTAGGTTGCTATTCCAGTCCAAGTAATTCAAAACGTGAATATTTCGAGCTCTTTCAATTCATCACCTTCATTCAAGTCAAAGACTGCCGACTTATTTGTAACGAAATCGTGACGTCATTGTATCTTTCGGTCATTATTGTGCATTGAGATGGGTACAAATAGGCCCTCCTCCTTTTCTTTTTGATCAAATAAAACTGCAATGTTTACTCCGGTCAATTGTTAGCACAAATATGAGATCAATTGTCAAGTATAAATCTCTGATCCTCTTCAGTAAAGCTGCATGAAAGAGATACTTAGAGGGGGGCATTGTAAATTATTTTCATTCATAAAATAAACCAGCACAAGGGTGGTGCACGTAGTTTTTAGAAAGCAGAATTTGACCCAGTGCTGAAAATTTCTTAAAATTTCTCATGTTTGACTAATGTTTGACTTGAGTACCTGAAATGTCTGAAGAATTTTGTAGAAGCTTCTAAGAGGAGCATTGTCAACCATTTTTCATTCATAAACAAGGACCAAGGAAGTATTGGGACAAGGCAAGAACAGCCTATCCTATTTCTATGATTGTAAAACATTGAAGATTCGTTTTATGTGTTGGTACCTGTTGCAACATATTCGTTCATTATTTCATACATTCATTCATTTATTCATTTCTGCATTTAGTCGATTGAACAGTTTTGCATTAACAATAGAGAGAGACAGTTTGATGTGGTGATCTAGACCATTCCAAACTTTCGCCCCTCGTAAAGGATGCGGATGCGCATCGCATCATAAGCACTAATATTTGTCACAATTCAGGGAGCGCAATTGTGAAGGATTTGCAGTCTTTTTAACCGAGCGAAAACCCTACCCTGGTACACGTTACAAACATTTGCCCAAACATGGGCAGATTAGCAGCCATTATGGATATACGATTGGCCAGGTAACGTTAATCATGCGACCTCGATTCCAGACAACAAGGTAGTTTTGTATTGATTGTTGCTTCGTGACTAAATTATATTGCTCTTCTTTGAATAATTAGTAGGCTTTGGAGAAATAATTTATGTTTTCTATTGTTTTCGAATAACCAATGAAACTGCAGAACGGGTACTTGTATCCGAGAGTAGAGATGGAGCAGCGAACTCACCTTGGGGACGATATTGAGGTAGACTAGCAATTCGCAATCTCCCTCCCTGCCATTGCCTTCGTCAACCGTACCTTCCCTTTCAACCGCAGTCTCCCTCCTCCCTTCTCTGTTGTATTATTTTCAAAATTGATAACCCATTACTAAACCAGGTTATGGAATGTTGCGTTCTAATTGGTCCATCCAAAAAATCGGACTTATTTGATTGCTTGAAATTTAACCTGGTTTAGGTAAAGCTGGTCTAACTATGTCGGTGTGAATAGGGTGTTCGACTAGGAGCTAGCTTTTCTACAAGCGAAACAAAAACATTTTGAAAAAAACAGCAGCTATTTTACCAGGACACACTTCATAGATAATGCTCTGTCTCCCCAGTAACTAATGAACCTAATTTGGTTTTGCCAATTTTATTAAATTTATTCAAAAGATTCGGTAAAGGATAAAACCAGTCGAGTCCCCACCCCCAACGTCTGCACGCATGCTGCCATGTCTCAGCTGAGGCTCCTTCGCAGTGACCATTCAAACGTTGGTACTTTCGCTGGAATTTGCGGTGTGAAACCAAGATAAAATAATATTTTACGGTAACGAGTTTTTACCCTAAAAATACTAGGTGCATAACGGAGAATGCAAATTTTCAAATAATGCAAAAATGTAAATACAGTATATGCAATTTGGTAGATCTTCTTTTACGCACTAAAGTATTTGCAATCTATCTGTGTATTTAAAACGCTGCATCATCGACATTGTATGGATATTTATGTAGGCACGATTTTTCAGTGTAATTTACCAAAGTCATCATCATCATCATATCGAATAACTTACTTTTTCAGGCAGATAATTTATTAATCTAAACTTCAGAACAATTTAACGGAGAGTTTAGGTTGGTGCATGGGTTTGATCCATGAATGGCAGTGAATAGGAATGGGTATTTCGGCTTGGAGAGAGTTGGCTATAGAAGAAAAGGCGATGAGACCTGAAGCACAATGTGTTCTGAGTATGTTTTCTTGAGCTTAGGAGCTGGTGGTTTAGCCTGTGCGCAGTGGATTTCTGCCTGAACGCAGATCGACACTGATCACTTGCTCTCAACGCAAAAACATTCCTCCTGTCAGACACGTTTATGCCCACTGAACAGTCTTGGTGTGTTACCATAGTTCCAGAACTTGAAATAAGGCTGAGTGACGGAACCATTTGCTAAATATTTTCGTCTGACATTGGTCACAGCAATTTGTCTTCATTGTTGTATCTAGATAACTACCGAAGACATTGAGCTTGATGACATTGAGCTTAGCCCCCTTCAGCTCACACCTTTATATCTGGGCAATTAGATTAAGCATGGGATACAAACGCATGCGCATTAACAGTGGTCTTGCGGTGATGAAAACATTTGTTTCGCTTTTCAGTGTAACCATGCATGACAGTGATGTTACCTTTCCTGAGAACGAAGCGGCAAGGTTGAGAGGCTAACGATGCTTTTGTCTTGAACCAAGTGAATTGTAAGTGCACTTTTGTTAGGAGAATGGTGCGGTACACTTGTTTTGGTGTAGGGTTGTGTTGGGTTGTTTTTGGATCGATGCTGACCCTACCGTGGATAACAAGCCGACAGACTCAGGATGTGCAGACAGAAAGAAGGTTATTAATTCTAATTAGATTTTGTGACCAGTAACAACAATAATTTTACTGTGCTAAGCCATGGCATTGTAGAGTTTTCAAAACAACCAGACAAACATTGCCAATGGGTTTATCTTGATTTCGAAGAATACGATTTTCTCCCAGGAGGGGGACTTACTATTGGTAGGTCACGGGGGGTCAGACACAGCACCTTAACCAAAAACCCAAAAATTGATTGAACTTTCGTGCTCCAGACCCCAGAAATATACTGATCTCGTGGACCTATTATCAATAATGTGCAAGTTAAAAAACTTTCTGCTTGAGAAAAAGGCAATATTTGAAAAATATGCAATATGCCAACGGGTTTTGAGGTAATGTGGCAGCTTTTTAGGGCAAAAATTCTCTATTGTCTTACCCAATCACACTGTACCCCAAAAATATACTAGATATTGCAAAATTGCTACCCCAGAAATATACTAAAAAAATATACTAAAATTGCTTTTTCGAGACCCAAAAAGTGTCACCTACCAATAGCAAGTCCCCCCCTGGCAATTTTCTTAGGCAAAAACAAAACATTCGCATGGTCAAAGTCACAGTTGAATAAGATCTACACACTGGTCTTTCCTCGGCACTCAACCTCCAGCTTCGTAAATGCTTGAATATTGCGTTCATTTGAAAGGGATTTGAAATTGCTAACTGGTGTTGTGATCGTGACTCAATTTTAAGTACTTTCAAAGGCAACCTTTGCCCTCAGTTTTCCAAGCAAATATATTCTTATTTTGGTGCACGCAACGGAAATTGATGGATTATATCTGGTAATTTTTCAATGCATTTCATTGTTGATTCATGGCAAGTAGTGGAGCAGGATCTATGTGTTGGGTGGGGTGGGTGGGGAAATTCATGCCTCCCGCAACGTTTTAGCTTCGTTTCCAACGTATGTAAACTGGCGGACATGAAGGCAAAGAAAAACGAGCTTCATGGCGGACTGTCATAAATCAAAGCTGCGTTCAAACGTAGACTTGCTCCAAGTCTATTCCGTGGTCTATCAGCGCTCAATAAAACATTATAACTTCTGCGGGGGCGTAAATCGTGTCGAGAACGCTGCGAAGGCGTTTCTCCTTCGCAGCGTCCTCGTCACGATTTACGCCCCCGCAGAAGTTATAATGTTTTATTGAGCGCTGATAGACCACGGAATAGACTTGGAGCAAGTCTACGTTTGAACGGATGGCTCTTTTTTGGCCCTTGAAAAATAACATACCTTTTATGGCAAAACATCATAGTGAGTCACGCGTGCCGCCGATGTCTTAATCAGCATTGCAAAGTGGCTTCATGAAGTTCTTTTTGCGAGAAAGCAATATCAGGCAGTGCTCACCCCCAGGGGGTACTCCCTAACTTTCAATACGGGGGGTCCGTGCCAATATTTGGGGCCTGAAATCTTAAAATAAATCCATATTTGGGGTCTGTGAACAACAACAGAAACATAATTCAATATTTGGGGTCCATTAATCTGAAAAAAGGGAGAATCGTGAAATTTGGCGCAATTCATTACAGTTACAGATTCAATCATTCGTATGCCCCATACTTTAGTGTTCATCCGTTAATACACAATGCAATTAATAACCATATTGGGGTCTCCGTGACTCCGAATAAAAAATTGATAGCAATATTTGGGGTCTCCAAAACATTAGACTCAATATTTAGGGGTCAGCAAAGAAATACTGGCATGGACCCCCCCGTATTGAAAGTTTGGGAGTACCCCCCCTGGGTGCTCACCACTTGGCAAATAATTGCTTACCAGGGATAAGTTGAAAGTTGATGCTTTTGAATTTGGAGAGCAACGACTGCAACAGTATTCTTCAAGAACTTGAAACACTTGACCTATGTTTATTATTCTCAGAAATATTTTTATTCTCGAAGTAAATTTTCAAATATCATCTTTAAATAGTTGGTAAAAATTGTATATTTTAAATTTGCAATTGAACCCTTTCCCACAGTTTCTTTGAATCTTCAAAAGTTTTGCAATTTTCTGCATTTTCTTGTTGTGTTGTTTTTGTGCCTTTTCCAAAGATGTTCATCAAAATAAACTTCTTGCCTCCTTCAAATTAAGTAAGTCAAGTCTAAAAACCATTTTCAACAGCAGCGATGCTTTCAAACAAGAATTATTTGGTGATTTTTCGTTTATTCCTCGAAAAGGTTACTTGAAAAGTTCGTTGTTGTTGTTGCTACTTATATTGTAGCTACTTTGACAAATCTACCAAAGATCATGCCTGAAGTCTAAAACAATAGCATGACACATTTCTTAAAGAGAAACTGTATTTGTTGGCCCTTGTTCACACCATAGTTCACACTTTTAATAAGCAATACTCAAGCTTATTCTCGCAAATGCTTATTCTCGCAAATGCTTATTCTCGCAAATGCTTATTCTCGCAATATGGACGATTGTCAGTCTTTCAAAGTACAATTCTTTCAAGCATGCTGCGCTTTAAGATGCAAGAGATTGTCTTCGGATTGCTTGATTTTCTCATTTTCTGATTGTTTGTCACTTCCTAAATCTCAAATCGTTGCACGTGTCGAAGGGTTGTGAGTCAATATGCTGAAGCGCCACCGTCATATGTCGTTGAAAACTTACATTCCCATAAAAAATTGGATCAGCATTNTCTCGCAAATGCTTATTCTCGCAATATGGACGATTGTCAGTCTTTCAAAGTACAATTCTTTCAAGCATGCTGCGCTTTAAGATGCAAGAGATTGTCTTCGGATTGCTTGATTTTCTCATTTTCTGATTGTTTGTCACTTCCTAAATCTCAAATCGTTGCACGTGTCGAAGGGTTGTGAGTCAATATGCTGAAGCGTCACCGTCATATGTCGTTGAAAACTTACATTCCCATAAAAAATTGGATCAGCATTTAAAATCACAAATATAAAGTAGGTGGAATGGAAGAAAGCTGTTTCGTAACAATGGCATAGAAGAGTTCATGCTACAATGTTGTAATGTTAACCCGTAGAAATAAGCAAAATAAAGGTAATCACATCGAAGGTAAGGTTACGGAACCCTTTTCAAGCGGGTAAAGAGTCAATTATGGTTTTTTGGATGATCGAATTCTGCAATTTTTACTCGCAGTTTGATTGATACCTTTGTCATGCATTTCTGATGTATTTTTCATTTCAAATTCTAATTTTATTTTAGTTAAAACATGCAAAATGAAATTTTCGTTACGGCAGTTGGTTTGACCTTTCCAACTAGTAACATGAGTTGTATTTATATGATCACTTACTACTCTTATAAGTAGCCTCAAAGGGAGGGTCCGAAATCTTAAGAAACCGAGATAGTTAGGATATTAATTCATAAAAAACGAACTTACTAACGTAACCACAATCTCATTTCTTATTTACAATATTTCGCTTTGAAATGGATCCTGGTATTTTTCGATCAACTGAAGACATGAATACGCGTATTTTTGTAAGAAACTCTTCATAAGAAACCTGACGCTCAGATCATAAAGAAATTAAGAAACTCGGGTCTCAACCTCCTGAATTAAATAAGATAGTCAACCTAAAGGGATACCTCAAGGCCCTAAAAGAATTCAAACTAGACTCCTACGTGTAAAGTGTATTTCAATTAACAATGCGCACTTTATTCCATTTCTCTTGGAGAAATGAACTTAGTTTTAGCAGTAATTCAGTAGTTTTTTTTCTTCCTTCCATATATATTTATATATAATCTTAGTAATATTAGAAGCATAGTTATTTGTAGTTATACTGTATTGTTGTAAGACTTAATTCTTTTAGCGTTTTATACTGTTCTGTTTTGTTGTAAGTGCCCCAGGCTCGATAAGCTTTGCTTCTTCTGGGGCGTATGAATCGGATGTAGTTAGTTTTAACTGATATGTTTCATGAATCATTATCATCAGTACTGGAAAAATTTATTTGAGAAACTTTTTTCATTTGGTCAAGGAAATCCAAAGCATTTTTCTTTTGTTTCTTGTACTGTTTTGCTCGTCATTGTGAATGTCTAGAAAGAGGGTTTGTTTTCATAAAATTTTCTGGGAAATGTTCATGAAGGCATAAAAGATTTTTGCCGATTTAAACGACGAGAATTTTAACCTCGTAATTAAGAAACTTTTAGCTCAAATAATGGGAATTTAAAGAAACTTTTAGTATCGCATAAAATTCTTAGTTTCTTATTATATTTACTTTCTTAAACTAACTTTCTGCAGTAGTGCCACTAACTTAGATTCATTATTTGTTCACATTTTGTTTGGCAGCAATTTAGCTGAAATTTTTAAATTCGCATCTTTGTAGTTCGTTTTGCCGTAATTTATTTTGTTTTTTAGGACGACGCTCCAATGTGGTGTGTAACAAGTTTTGATTTTAAAATGAAATGAAATGATAAGAAAATAGTGCATGACAGGACAACATCAAAACATTAAAACACAAATGCAGCTACTTTAGTTTTGGTTGTCTAAATATTCTTCGACCACGTTGCTTTACGAAGAGTGTGGCGCTGTCAAGTTCTGTAAAATACTTTTTGCGTCCTGCCTTCTTTTGTAACCTCAGGAAGATTAGCACTAAACTAGAGTCATATTTGCAGCAACTTTGTTGGTAGTGAAATTATTTTTAACTCCAAGTAATGAACTGAGTTTGTGGTGCAAATCAAGAATAGTTTTGAAGCGAGCTGAATGAATTGTGGCATGTTTAAAACCTGACCATTTGGATGGTGATTTGTCAAAGAAAATGGAAGGAAGTCTAGAAATCTTGATCAGTTCGAAGTTGAAGAAGAATGCAAATTTCATGTCTGCCTCAGTCTGCCTATTTGCCTATTTTGATAGAATGCATCAATTGATCGATGTTCATCCTTCTCGAAATCGAGCCATGTTTAGCCCGAATTACATAACTCCATTCTTCACTAAGTTAAATAAGAAATTATCGACATGAAATCAATGAGATTCAGAAGCCATTAAAATAAATAAAAAGTCACCAAGGACTCAAGAAATCAACCAAATTGTAGATATTAAAAAGAAAATGAATTTGTCGTTGCTGTCACGAAGTGGGCCTCATTTCTTCCAGATTTCTCTCTTTTCCAAAGTTGACTCGAAATGATATTTCAATGATATTTTCACATTTTAGCTTTTTTAAGTCAACAACTATACTGTATTGGCGCAAGTAAAAACAGTTCGCATTGGAATTTTTAAATTTTGTTTTCTAAAATAGATTTTAATTCAAATCTGAGATGAATTTCAATATATTTATGATAAAACAACCCGAAAAGGGAATTAAAAACAATTCCGCATCTGGGAACAAACGTGTATGTCTTTACCTGAGTTCTCCAGGTGTTGTAGAAACATTGCGTTGGCCTAAAAACTTCTTCTTCCAGCACCTCAATGTCATTCTCCATCCTCTCTTCTCGCAATCCAAAATGGAACTGGACGCAAACAGTGCGTTAGTTCTTTTAACGCAATATGGAAGCGTGCAGTTTTCCGATATTGCTCTCTCCTTGTGCGCCGTTTATGGAATTAAAGAGCGATTGAAGTTTGAAAGTACCTGATGTCCTCAAGGTCCTTGTGATGTCCTCCTTCTCAGTAGTCCTCCTTCTCAGTAAAGGGTGTTTAAACTCAACCCCTTTCTTTTGTAATGCATTTTGATGTCACGTGATGCTTGCAAATCTTTTATTGGCTTACATAGTGGTATGTTCCCGTCACGGACAGTGGTCGCTAAAGACGGTACAGGAGAAATCCTGCTCGTATTTGCGTCATTTCCGTTAGCCTCGTTCTTATCGTAATCTTATTGAATAGATTTTCTACTTTGGAAGCTCTGACATAGTGGTTGTTGTTCCCTTGCTCCCCCTTAAAAAGTTCCACGCTCTTTTCAAAATTAGCCTGATTTTTCCAGGTATGTGATCCCCCCAAAATTGTTTGTGCTCCCTGCTCCCTAGTGCCCGTATTTTCTAGTCGTGCTCCCTTCTCCCTAGTGCCCGTATTTTCTAGTCGTGCTCCCTTGCTCCCAGCCTAAACCTATGACCTGATTCTTTGTTTTAACTAAAAACTTTATTGAATTGAATTTTCCTGCTCGCTCCCTTACTGCTAAAAACCCGAACAAATTACCCCAACTTTTTAGGGCGGCGAAAATTCTCGATGACACATTTGAATAAACGCTGTAATCAAGCTCGTGGTCCTTCTGCAGCATTTTCTGAATCAGTATCAGAGCCATGGTGAAGAAAAATATTTTACATTCGTATGCATTTTTGCTTTGCTGTTCAAACAAAATGGAGGATTGGGGTATGATCAGTCTGATCAGTGCTATCGAAGATAAATCTAATTTGAAGTTGAACGATTTTCAGAAAGTTTCTTGTCTCAAGATGTTAAGACGTTGTCCCTTGGAGGGCCCCTTGAAAATCAGCCATTAGGCTGAAGGGTCTCCCTCCTTAATAAATTGAAATATGAAAATATGAAATAAAATATGAAAAATAGTTGGTGTTTGTGCCCTAACTGGTGCTTGGGAGACATTTTGCATCGCATTCTTAGCAATGCTTTCCTAAGGCACAAAATGCGTTGTCCTTATTTTTCAACAGTATGTGCATGAGTCCTTGTGAGCGACAGTGGTTGGTTGTTGTTGTAGTTGTATAGCGAAGCTAAGAGCTCTTGTCGTAAGTCTTCTCCCAGCCCTTTTGGGTACTGCTCCCTTCCTCCAGAAGACCCCTATCACAGCCTCCACTTTGCTTAATTGTCATTCGTATTGGTATAAATATTGTAAGCTTTTTTATGTGAAAAATTATCAGCATTACCATCGGGTCCACCTGGTAAGTCAATAAAGGAACGGCCTTGCTAAACAATACGATCATGCCTTAATCGCTAATCACAAGGTACGGTACTTCAAGGCCTTAATCACTAATCACAAGGTACGATACTTCAAGGCCTTAATCACTAATCACAAGGTACGATACTTCAAGTCCTTAATCACTAATCACAAGGTACGATACTTCAAGTCCTTAATCACTAATCACAAGGTACGATACTTCAATGCCTTAATCACTAATCACAAGGTACGGTACTTCAATGCCTTAATCACTAATCACACGGTGCGATACTTCAATGCCTTAATCACTAATCACAAGGTACGGTATTTCAATGCCTTAATCACTAATCACAAGGTGCGATACTTCAATTCATAGAGGAAAGGCAAACTTGGATTCTAAAATTTGATTCACTACAATCGGTCATATCTTGCTACGTTTATTGGTGATTCTTTTAGACGCAGTTTTTGAGAATGCTTTAAGAAGGACCAGAAATATTGGTCAAATTTGGCCAAAGTTCATTTTTTGGCGCATCTGATGCATCTCGTGTATCATTGTTTTGAAGATGTTGAACTGGTATATAAGAAATAAACTTATATTCAATTAGTGAAATAAGTAATCCAATGAAAGTTGACCACTTTTAATGGCATATGAGACAATGTGCACGAACCCCCATGATTCTTTTTACTTGTGACAAAGACTGCAACATATCTTCGCTGATTGATTTTCAGTGGCGTGATGAATCCGAAGTGGTTTGGGGGGACTTTTTGACAACCATAGCAACGCAACGGTGCAACTTTCATAAGGTAGTAGCACTTATCAGATTTTGGTTTGATGGCAGTTTTTGAGAAAGTCACCGCGTACAAGGTCTCCTATCCCTCCAGATGATAACCCCGGGTTCCAGAGCTTCGCAATCAGAGAATAGGCGGTGAACTTACATAACATGTCATTTAATATTGAAAGGAATATTTAAACTTCGCGTTTTTAGACGTTTAAATATTCCTTCGTATTCTTTTATATTCTTCCTTCCAATATTCCTAGAAATACATATATTTTGCTGTTTAACACAAAACATGAAAAAATAAAGTAGATATGNTGAGAATGCTTTAAGAAGGACCAGAAATATTGGTCAAATTTGGCCAAAGTTCATTTTTTGGCGCATCTGATGCATCTCGTGTATCATTGTTTTGAAGATGTTAAACTGGTATAAGAAATAAACTTATAATCAATTAGTGAAATAAGTAATCCAATGAAACTTGACCACTTTTAATGGCATATGAGACAATGTGCACGAACCCCCATGATTCTTTTTACTTGTGACAAAGACTGCAACATATCTTCGCTGATTGATTTTCAGTGGCGTGATGAATCCGAAGTGGTTTGGGGGGAATTTTTGACAACCATAGCAACGCAACGGTGCAACTTTCATAAGGTAGTAGCACTTATCAGATTTTGGTTTGATGGCAGTTTTTGAGAAAGTCACCGCGTACAAGGTCTCCTATCCCTCCAGATGATAACCCCGGGTTCCAGAGCTTCGCAATCAGAGAATAGGCGGTGAACTTACATAACATGTCATTTAATATTGAAAGGAATATTTAAACTTCGCGTTTTTAGACGTTCAAATATTCCTTCGTATTCTTTTATATTCTTCCTTCCAATATTCCTAGAAATACATATATTTTGCTGTTTAACACAAAACATGAAAAAATAAAGTAGATATGATATTATTATTTATTTGTTCAACAGCATTCTTTATATGAAACATAAATACTATTTTTTATAAAAACCCCTTTTTCATTTCATTGCATCACGATGCGATAATTCAGCAAGCAACAGAAGCTTTCTATTTTCGATAAGCAAAATTTGAAACTTCTGAAGTGGACATCAATATAGATACTGAAACGTAGATTTTAAATGCCTACATCTCAAACAATATATGATTGATTTGAACGTATAAGATGACAAATATTAGATGTTGCTCCTAGGTTAACATTCAGATAAAACTAGGATGATAAAGATTACATCTCTTCCACAGTAACTGACTGTTGGTAAATCTTGTATCCGAGACCTTGTATCCGAGATGAAACTATAGCGAAAGATTTTGGGAATTGAAATTGAATTTAGTTTCATTTAATGTAGCGTTATTGTTGTCGCTGTTTACAAAACAATGGTTTGTGATTAACGGCGGCGGTGAAGTTCAGAAAGCAACATATATGTCACTTCAATCTAATAATATTAGGTGATCCATTCTCCATCTTTTTAAAAGGGTTTGGTAATTATTTCTGCATGGAGTAAAGAATAAAAGCTGAGTAACCAACAAATCACGTAGCTGATGATTTCTGCTCGTTGCAAACCTGATGCAAAAAATAATGAATTGTCCCTACCATTATCGCAAATTCCACGTTATAAGAATTCCTTCATTAAAATGTTGTTATTTTTGTATCTTCATCTCAAACACTTATGACAAACAAAAACATGTTTCTTGTTCTAATTTTCTGTTGTTTTCCTTTCATCCATAACCAAGAAACGCCGACATGATCGGCCAATGTTTTCATTTCCTGACCGCCCAGATGCCGCTAATGCCATTTATTGAAACTGCAGCTGACATTTTGATGACTGGGAATGCTGACATTTTGCGTGATGCCGGTTTTCCGTTCTTGTGGTTTTTGATGACGTCAGTATATTTAATGACCTACTGGGCTTTTTGGGGTTATAAACTCTAGAGAATTCGCATTACAATGGCATCGTGTTGCATTTATTGAAACTGCAGCTGACATTTTGATGCCTGGGAAAGCTGAAATTTAGCGTGATGCCGGTATTTCCTTTCTTGTGGTTTTTTATGACGTCAGTATACTTAGTTGCCTACTGGGCTTTTACTTTGGGATTATACTCCAGGGAGTTCAACGCGTTTAGATGTTTAGATTAACCAAATCAAAATTCCCATTCCACAAATATTCCTTTAAATCCCAAACAATATTTGATGCTATATTTAAACCAAGCCAGCCTTTTCCGCGGGGGATCTTTTGTGTGGAAGTCTTCTTCGAAGACCTGTCAACGTTTATACTGGTAGAAAATTGAGTATAATGAATTGAATTGGATGTATCAATAAGGGTTTTAAAGACATTGAATTGAATTGGCACGTGACAATAGGGGTTTTAAAGACATGGCTGTTTAGTTTTGATCCCTAACATGGCCTCAAACATAGCAAAGAAATGTCTCCAGAAATTTTACAACTGTCGCAAATTATAAGCCATTTTAGACGCTTGAAAAAGGTGCTTTGAAAAAGATGCGAGGTTTAACAATTTTTCATTTGCTTTCCTCCGTCTATCTTACCTGACGATTTGTTGATGACGAATGAGTGACAAAAAATTCTTTCAGAATTTGGTCATTGCAGAGAATAGTGTTTGCATAGGAACAGCAGATTACAATAGGTAGAGGTAAAGAGGGGTAGAGCCAAAGGTCGAGGGAAGCAAAAAAGGAGACTTAAGAGATAGAACAAGAGCATGCTTTTCGGACTTCTAGCTAGAGTCGCCACTAAACCGGAATACGAAAGACTTATATATCCAGAAATACATCCTTCTTAAAGTCTAAATTTCTCAAAATGGCTCAGAAACACTTCAACATGTTGCGATTTGATATTTGGGGTACTTCCTTTTCAAGGATTTAAAGTATTGCAGGGTTGCTATTCCTCACGATTTTCGCCTATGACAATGGCATCATGACGTAGTTATGTTTGAAATTAAAACTGTTTTGCAGATGTTTTAATTATGCTGAGGTAAGGGTGGTAATATCAGTAGGTATGGAGAATGGCGGGAATCCAAATCTATTGCAATATTGTCAAGTTATTTCTAGCATGAAATTCTTCATCATGCTGTATCAATGCATAGTGATCAATGGTATACCCTGGGTACCAGACTTTAAGTGATCAATGGTATACCCTGGGTACCAGACTTTAAGTGATCAATGGTATACCCTGGGTACCAGACTTTAAGACACAAAGATGCTGTGTCCCTTGAAACAACAATCAATTAATTAATGAATTAAATGATAAATAAGAGCAGAGCATTCAAAAGTAACAACCAAACAGTTATCAGTTATCTACAGGGTGTCCCAAAAAAATTGTGCCCCATTTACCTGCAGATTGTGACGAAACGGAAAAAGATCCTTGCCAAACCTGTGGATGATGTTGCTCTTCTGATGTTCAAATAAAATTTGCTACCAATCCCGTAAGAATCCATTGAAAAATGATGGAGCTATGATCTTCAGAAGACCAAATTTGTCTGATGACTGAAACCAGCGGTCGGCCATTTGGTCTTACTATTTTGCAGCGATAAACAGCTTCATTGATGAACCCAAACAGAATTTTCCAATGCCATAACTCTCGCAAAAATCCAAATAATCATCAAGGAGTTCATTGACATTTTTGCGAGAGCTATGAAATTGGGGGCTGTTTCAGTTCATCCATGAAGCTGTTTATCGTAGCCTGCGTGCAGCCTCAAACTTGAGGCTGCACGCAGGCTAGTTTATCGCTGCAAAATAGTAAGACAAAATGGCCGACCGCTGGTTTCAGTCATCAGACAAATTTGGTCTTCTGAAGATCATAGCAAACTTTAATTTAACATCTGAAGAACAAGATCATCCAACAATTTAGCAAGAATCTTTTTCCATTTCGCCACAATCTTCAGGTAAACGGGGCACAATTTTGTTGGGACACCCTGTAGTTTTGGAAAAGAGTTCTCCATTTCGGTCATGTGATAAATGTTTCTTTTGGAATAACCAACTCAATAATGACAATAATTTAACGGTGTGTAATGTTTGCATTTGCACAGTCGTACAAACCTTCATTCATACGTTCTATTTTAACATGACAAATACATTTTCATGAATGAAAGTAACTTGATATGATCATAAACAAGCTTTTCTGCGCTGTGAGCTTAACATTCCATCACAACTTTCCCCTCGAAGATCTATTTTTATTTAGAATTGACTAAACTGAGATGTTATGTCATACAACGAATATGTGACACTTCTGAAACGTAATACTGCATAATATCACATCCTCACATTCACAACCTCAAACTGATAGTGAATGGGCGTGCGGACACCATAAGCAATCTAGGCCTTTATAGGTAGAAACATTTCCATCGTAGCCTGCTTGCAGATCCTGTTGTAGTTGTACGCGTACCTTTTTTATAAGAAACTAAGAATTTTACCCATTACTGAAAGTTTCTTCAAATTTTAACGAAGTTTTATGAAGCTGGTGCCACTACTGTCTAGAAACTACTCAAGTACCTTCCTAGTAATAAAATACATAAAAGAGTTTCTTAAATATTTCTGTCCCAGTAATGAAGTTTCTTTTTTATTAGTGATCTGAGATTTGAGTTTCTTCTATAGAGTTTCTCATAAAAAAGATATGTGTATTTCCCTCGTGAAAGGCTGTTTTTATAATGTCATGAGACATTGACCTTCTGAGTACTGCTCTTAAGTGTTGGTTTTTATCGTTGAGAGAGAAATATACCATCTATTGATCAAGAAATATTGTAAAAGACCAAAGCTAATCCTGTTACGAGTTTTTATCCTGAAACCTGTGACCAGACAATCAGTGCTCTTCTCTTATTATCTATGAAGCATTTTCATCACAGATTCACATTATAAACTTCGTTATGTTAATATATACGAAAAGGCTTGATGTTTTCTTTCAGTGTGTCACATTACTTATTCTTCTTGTGTATTGAACCAATTGTTACTACAAACGAGAATGCATTACAGACCGCAAAGGATCCTGGTAGATTGCTCTTGCTCTCTAGAGTTACCTGGTAACATCATTTGGTACCAGACGGTAGTATCGTGGTAGACTCTGACTAACTTCATTACTGGTTTGCATAATGCACTTTGGAAACGAAATAGAAATTTGTGACGCTGACGCTAATGAAAACGCTAATGTAGAGACTAATCCAGTTAATAATAATGTTGGAAAGTATTGATGTTGTACAGAACTTGAAAATCGTTTACGGGTACTACGTATTACACTGGGTACCAGATCCACCCTAACAAAAAGACGTGGGTTATATGTGGATGTGGCACAAGGGTTAATTTAAGGTGCAGTGATGACCAATTTGTGCAGTGATGAATCGAAAATATGCAGTGATGAATTAAGTTTTCTGCAGTGATGAATGCTTTCACTGCTCAGTTTGAAATATTTTAAATACTGCGGCTTTGGATGTTTTCAGAATAAAGACAAATTAATACTTCTTGCAATGAATAGTCAGCTTGGCACCCCATTTTTGACAGGAATTTTGCCCCTCTCATTGAAACTAACTCACGTCCTTTTAGTGTTTCTTCAAACAGAATGTTGTAAAAAACATACAATTCAGGCGTTCTTTAGTAAAAAAAGTTCTGCAGAGATGACATGTTCGAAAAATTCAGTTATGCTTTTCGCTTCCAATCTCTTACTACTTGTTTCAAAACGAGTAAGGGGCTTGAAAATATATCAGGTCAGGTTTCTTGAATTATAGCTCTTACATTCAGGTGTTATTTAGTAGAAAAACTGAAGAATTCTTATAAGCAATAGTCAAATAATTTTTGCGCGCTTGCACCTTCTGCTATATCTTTGGCACCACCTCTGCAAGTTGCGCCTTTCAATTTCTGGCTAGATTCGCCCCTGCAGAGCAAATCGAAGAGTTCTGGGTGTTTATCAATTTCTATAACAGAACATCACGGACCAATATTCAAGCAAGCTTTGCCCATATGTCAGCAAATTAGATGCGTGACAAACTGCCTCAAAAAGGAAGAATTAGGTGCATTCTAGGCCATTCTAGAGCTCATATTTACAATTTTTTCCAGGGGAGCCCGCCCTGGACCACATTGGTGTATGCATTTGCCGCGCAAGTGGCTGGTTTACCCCTTGTTTTCCGGTGCACAACTAATGAATGGTGCACAGAAATTTATGACAATTATGCTGTCCGGTGCACGGAAATCTTACATTCCATATTTGTCTCTGCCCACAAGATAACTTGCCAAACCTATTGCCACACCCTTTTGCCACACTCTTTTGACCCGAAAAACTGCGATTTACGCTGTTTTGTGCAGTGATGAAAATTCCTTAAATTAATGCCTGATTCAAACGCTCCTCCGCATTACTACTGCTAAAAGTCATTCACGAGCACCCAAGAAAGGAAGAACAGTCCAGCACCCTAGTTCCCAGTCGCCAATGTAAGCTGCGGAGGAAAATGCGTCCATACTGCACACGAGATACAAGCACTGGCATCGACGGCTGCGCAAAAACAAAAAACAAAATGGGCACACGTGTCTATAACTATGGTAACAGATGTGTTTACTGGGTTTACTATTGGCAACTGTTGAAATTGATACTGAAATTAACCGTTTGCAACTGATGGTGTTCAGGCCCCTGATCGAACTCAAGGGGACGAACATTAACTTCCAACGCTCCTTCGCATTGTGGCAGACCAGCGGCAACCAAAAACTGAATGCAACGCTATATTTGCGTCCTTCTGCATTTGCGTCCTTCTTCGTGCACGAAGCTTTCGTCAATACTAAGGCAAGGAGATATTGATAAGTATGCATGTTTTTAATTTTGATTACTGGGGAGCATTTAGAAATCTGTTATCTGAAAACAGTCATGGTTATTTCCAGGATTTGCATGAGATGCTTTCATGTTTACTTTCTACTGTGCCTTCAAATCACGTCACGAGATGGTATTCGCTAACATCAGAGCATGACAATTCCAGTTTCATAGTTGCTTATTAATTTCGTTGTGAACTTTGGATTTAATTTTGTTCTTTCGTCTCTGCTCTCTACAAACATTTGCTCACGATAATTTCAGCTCGTTTACATTTTGATCAACTCAGGAAGTAAAAACAGGAAAGAAGAGTTTGAATTTTGAATCTCATTTTATGAGAATTTGTTTGACTTTTCTTCGAGACCAAAAAATTTTGCAACACCATCAACACTGACATATAATGTAGACTCTACTAAATGGTTGTAAGAGAGTCCTATATCCCATGTAATGTACACTTCACTTTGTCAAAGCCGAAACTTCCTAAATTACGTGGACAATTTTCAAGTCAATATCTAACCTTTATTGGCACTGTATTCGACAAAACAACTTTGTGATAAAAAGAAACAATTTCCCACAAAAAAATTGAATTCCACAAACACACATGATTATAAAATTTGTACATAGAAGACAATCTTCTTACATTCTAAGGTATATATTTAAACAAAGAGGGTTTATAACTAAAAGTGGTCTACTTTTACTTACCAACATATCTTTGAACTATTTTTCTTAGAAAAAGCACTTGCGATGGAATACTCTCTTGCTTGTACGTTTTCCTGTTGATGCACTTGAGAGATGAACTGTCGTGTGCTCGTTGCGTGAACTGCAATCGTGTTCCACTGAACAACATTACACAAACTACTTCTATTTATAGTCGTATAAAAAATAGACAGCGTTAGACGTTCGTATGTTACGCCCCCCGACTAGAAACAATTCTTTGGGCACGTAGATTAGCTTTAACACGAAACTGATACGTTATATTTATCATAACACCCTGGCCTCTGCGGGTACTGCTTTGTTTTCCGGGTGAGATAATAGTTGTACTTCAAAACATGGAATGAGAAGTTTTCTTCTGACTTGTTGTTGGAAGGAAGAGAGCAGGACCTTGAAAGGGCTGGAAGCTAGGGAGCACGACTAAAGCTACCGGAACTAGGGAGGAGGGAGTACACAGATCTTTTGGGAAGATGGAAACGCTGACAAATCAAGTCCAGTTTTGAAAGGAGCATGCTACTTTTTAATGGAAAGCTAGAGAGCAACGACCCCCCCCCCCCATCCAGAGCCTCTGATATGAAGTGGCCCCGGGGAAGTGGCCCTGTAAAACCAGAGATTACTACTGTTGATTCTTTTATTTGAACTTAGCTGAACTAATAAATAATAGCTGTTGCAATAATTCTAAATACTGTAATGCCAAACGAAATGGCCCAACTAAAAAAGTGGAATTGGCATTAAATTTGAGGAACATTTTAAAGCAAAATTCAGGCGCTGCAGATAATACCAGAGAATGTAGTGAACAGACTTGCATTAGACTTGTCCCCGCTCTCTTGCATAAGTCGACGATTTACGATGTGTCGAAAATTGAAAAATGCATTGTGTTAACTTCATTTCTACACTGATCTACCTACAGTTTCAGTAAAACTCTGTAATGTGCAAGCATAGGTTCCAAATCTTTAAAACGGCCGGTGTAAAATGCTGTGACCTATTTCTTTGAATGGAATGGCTTGAAAGAAACTGTTGCTACTTTGTAATAATTCTACCATTGAAATTTTCAGAAATCTTCAATATTTTCAGAATTAGAATGTGTTTCTTCTTTGTTAAGAATTCAAGAAAAGTTTTGAAAAAAACTTAAAACCATCGTGATTTCTAAACTTTTCGAGGAAACATCGAATAATTTTCCAGAAACACATAGTTTATGAACGTCTACAATATGGTATCAAGCAAAAATCTTTCGCTCTTCTGGTTTGCGATTTAGAAATTTGATGACGTCACATCCTCAAATGAGTTGAAATATAAAATACGCTGTAATTTCGAAAATATTCAAGATTTCTGAAAAGTCCAACGGTAGAGTTATAGCAAAGTAGGTAAAGTTTCTTTCAAGCCATTCGATTCAAAGAAATAGGTCACTGAATTTTACACCGACCTTTTTACGCCAATTTAAAGATTTGGAACCTATGCTTAATGTGCATAGGCATACGGGAAGATAAAATCTAGGGGGGGGGGACTGCCCGATAAAAATCCATCGTTTACGAACACTTTGCCCGATTTATGGTGGATTTTTGCCCGAATATGGGCAATTTTTATGAATTTTTCAAGCCACCTTCTACGCCTATGGTAATGTGTCCTGAAATGCCCTCGTCTGCCTCATCTAATTATATTCATCGAAGGTCTAGCAGCGTCCAATGATTGTCAGTTAGACAAGACAGGATATTACAGGTAGCCAGACGACCTTGGGCTTAGTTCATGAAAAGNAAGATTTGGAACCTATGCTTAATGTGCATAGGCATACGGGAAGATAAAATCTAGGGGGGGGGGACTGCCCGATAAAAATCCATCGTTTACGAACACTTTGCCCGATTTATGGTGGATTTTTGCCCGAATATGGGCAATTTTTATGAATTTTTCAAGCCACCTTCTACGCCTATGGTAATGTGTCCTGAAATGCCCTCGTCTGCCTCATCTAATTATATTCATCGAAGGTCTAGCAGCGTCCAATGATTGTCAGTTAGACAAGACAGGATATTACAGGTAGCCAGACGACCTTGGGCTTAGTTCATGAAAAGGGTTATCGTGGGGGACATGCCAAGCTCAAAACCTGGCAGTGAAATAGTGTCAGGAGAACTTTCTCACTTTTATCTGCACGTTGTCCCCAACGTTACCTTCTCGGTGCAAGACCCACCCAGAACGAAAGTCCGGCACTCAAAGTATCAGCAGAGAGGAACATCCAAAGCATTTTTTCTCTTGCGACTATGCTCGAAGCTAATCAAGGCTTGCTGAAGTTAAAGTAATTGAACGGATATATAGCGATCAAGACTAATAGTAGAACAAAAGAAGGCCACGTGTCACTGATGTTCCTATTATTTTCATCTATCGAGAGCATCAAATACAATAGGCTATATTTAGATTGCCCCAGTCCCCCCAGCCCCCCCCCCGTTGATCAATTCATTTCAATCGATCGATAACAATGCAATCCATTTCAATGGATCGATAGCAATGCATTTCATCATTACTTTAAAATGTGAAAGTTTCTGGTTTCTGTGACCAATACGTTACTAAAAATGTAAATGACGGGGGGTTTCGAGCAAACAAGTATTCTATCTTTTCTGCGTCAGAAAGAAACATGAAAATAACATCTAATACTATTACAAACATCTTTTCAATCGAAGTTATTTTTAATTATGAGAAATTAAGAAGAATGCTTAAGAGAAAGCGACCATTGTTTCTTGTGATATTTTAGTTGGAATTATAAATAAACAACATTTCTTAAACCATTACATTACAAGCATATAAATGGGAGTGTGATGAAAAAGGATTTCTGGGATTTCGAAGTTTATTTAAGATTAAAAATTGAATCCTTTATTTGCTCATAATATTTCATGATTTCACATGATCGCTTTCAAAATCCTTAACATGCCAATCATCAATACAAAAGTCAGAATATTTTAAATTATGGAATATTGACAACATTTCTGCTTCAAGTGCTTATTTCTCCATTGTAACAAATGAACAATCTATCTATACTCAAAGAAAGAGTTGATATTTTCGACACAGAGCAAAATACTGGACGACATAATTGATTGAAAGTCCACCACGAAGAAATGTGCTCCTTTTTGAGTGCTCAGATAAACTCATAATTTTCAACTAAGAAATTCCAATGAATTCCATCATTTTATGTACCCATGACCCATGTGGCTTAGCTACAATGTCAGATTTCTGAAGAACAGAGAAGAACCATTAGGACAGCTTGGATAAGGATTTCGTTTAATGGTAAATGTCATTATCTCTTTATTTCAAGATGAATTTAATTTTTACTTTGATTAACTTCTTGCGTTATTATTTTTCAAGTTCACAGATCTAAAAAGTCATAACTTGCTATCTTCGAAGATTTGATCCATTTGTAAACATATATTTATTTTTACAAGAATGTAATCCTTCAGTTGTCCCATAGCCCTGTCACGCAAATGATGACTAATGTGTCATTTTTGGCTCAGGTCTTTGAAGTAAGCCATTTCTGCAATTTTCGGAATTGTTCATTAGTTTATCAACTCTAAGAATATAATGTTTTTTGTTTCAAGGTCACATAAACTTGTACATTATCAAACACCGATTCTTTCATTGGCCTTCAAGATATCCCCCCTAGTTGTTTCTATATCATCTTCTATTATTAGGTCCAACAGTTAATGCAAAAAATAGGTGAATTATGCAAACAATTTTTGAAACCTG
Organism: Aurelia aurita; assembly: GCA_004194415.1. Taxonomy (NCBI): domain Eukaryota; kingdom Metazoa; phylum Cnidaria; class Scyphozoa; order Semaeostomeae; family Ulmaridae; genus Aurelia; species Aurelia aurita. Next base: position 429,860 of record REGM01000021.1, on the reverse strand, counting down.
AACGTCAAACTTCATAGAATGAAATTTGTAGTAAAAAAAGGGACAACTTGTCACTGTCACATTACACCAAAACCACTATCAACGTCATCTCATTGAGAGAAATGTATGATATGCTCTGTTCTAAAACTTTGAGATAATTTCACGAGACAAATGTTAAAGTTATTGGAAACTGGAACTCTCTCCACCCAAAATAACAATTTTCGCTCCTTCGGCACGACTATCACGGCCAAGGGCGCCGGAGGCACGGGGGCAGCGGGGGCAACTGCCCCCGTTGCCCTGATGGTACGGGGGCAGCACGGGGGCAGCTAGTGCCCTTTTCGAAAACAAATCATTTTTCCTGTCTTTTACATTTCTAACCCTTTTACCCATCGGGAAGGGTGGCATAACTTACAGGCATTGTAGGCTGAAGTCGACAACAGTTGCAATTGAAGCCTACAACTAAGAACTATGGCCTAATGAAATGCCAAGAGCAGATTTACATGTTTTCAGCCAAAATATTAAGACTAATCCATATGGGGGGGGGGGTGGATTCCACCCCCCCTCAAGGTTTTTCGTGCTGCGTTTTTAAACGACATCAGCTATGTCCCCCCAGTCTCCTTGACTTTTACTAATTATCTATTAGCTACATTTTGATGAAAAAAAATTTGAACAATAGAACTCACAGGTCACGTGACATGCCCATATTTGGAAGCAGGTAACAGAAAAATCGTTGTTTTCAATGATTTCAATGGCAAAATTTGCTTAAATTATGAAGTATTATATATCAAACGAATCAGCAAACAAAGGGCTTTAATTTGATACCGGAATTTCTGGAATTTGATGACNAGATTTGATCCATTTGTAAACATATATTTATTTTTACAAGAATGTAATCCTTCAGTTGTCCCATAGCCCTGTCACGCAAATGATGACTAATGTGTCATTTTTGGCTCAGGTCTTTGAAGTAAGCCATTTCTGCAATTTTCGGAATTGTTCATTAGTTTATCAACTCTAAGAATATAATGTTTTTTGTTTCAAGGTCACATAAACTTGTACATTATCAAACACCGATTCTTTCATTGGCCTTCAAGATATCCCCCCTAGTTCTTTCTATATCATCTTCTATTATTAGGTCCAACAGTTAATGCAAAAAATAGGTGAATTATGCAAACAATTTTTGAAACCTGAACGTCAAACTTCATAGAATGAAATTTGTAGTAAAAAAAGGGACAACTTGTCACTGTCACATTACACCAAAACCACTATCAACGTCATCTCATTGAGAGAAATGTATGATATGCTCTGTTCTAAAACTTTGAGATAATTTCACGAGACAAATGTTAAAGTTATTGGAAACTGGAACTCTCTCCACCCAAAATAACAATTTTCGCTCCTTCGGCACGACTATCACGGCCTTCCATCTACAACGATCTTTCAGTGACTGCAGTACATCTGTAGCTCTCATTTTTTTGTCAATGTCTCTGTTCATTCCCTTTAGAAATGTCTCGTTGTCCACTTCTGCCCCTTCCTTTACTTTCTCCGGTTAACATGAAATTTTCCATCCCCTCGCATCTCGTTTCATGTCTCAAGAATAGCTTTTGCCTTGTTTTCATGATTTATTGCTAACTTAACCGAAGCATTTAGAATCGCTCACCGAAGCATTTACCGTCTGACAGTAAGACGATTTTAAATGCTTCGGTAAAGTTAGTATTGATGCAGAAAACAAAGAAGAAAAGAAGAAAGAGTTGAAGATCATGAAAACAAGGCAAAAGCTATTCTTGGGACATGAAACGAGATGCACGGGGATGGAAAATTTCATGTTAACCGGAAAAACTAAAAAAAGGCGAAAAGGAAAAAATCGCCATTCAGAACAATTTTTGGCAATGGCGACTCAAATATTCATTGATGGAAATTTACTTCCCTGCCCTGCAATGCTAAACAAGCTAAGTTAGGAGTTCTCAGAGATTCTTCTTCTGCTTTAGCTTCGCCGATATGTATGCATGCATAAATTAAAGTCTGTCCCACATTAGATTTTTAGGCGAAATTGTCCGTGAATAGAGACAATTAAAGGAAGATTTGCATGAGTAATTTTGCGTTGGAACAAATCTCGCTTAACATTAGCCTGCGTGCAGACTCTACTGATTTCTTTTAAAGAGGTTTCTCCGACTGGAGGAGTCTGCCCGCACATCCCGACTCTGTGAGTCAGATGTTACATTCTTTCTTCTCAGCTTCTTCTTGGGGATTGCCGTGCGATAAGATATTTTCTTGACGTGTACATTGATTTAGTTTGATTTTATAGGTCACTGATCTCATTTACAAGGAAATAAAGAGTAAGAATAGATATGGATAAAACCCAAATGAGACACAATTGTTGTTCTGTTGATACAATATCAGAATTTTGCACGAATATAAGATGTTGCTCGCCATTAATGTCAAAAAGATTTCAAAAGTCTCCTGAATACGTTAACGTTTTTGGCACATTCTGTATCTGCAACAGTTTGTAGCTTGTTGTGTTCGTTCTATCTATGTTTCTACCATGCGACTTGCTTGCGGTCAGGTCCAAATTTCTTCTCTTCCGTTACTTTTTTTCAGTCCTCTGCAAATTTGGTGCCGCGACAGCCGCGACCCCATTGGCCGCGACCCCATTGGTAGTGATGCCCTTGCTTTTCTTCCGAGGAATAATCATGAGTAATGCTTTAAAACAGGTAATGGCTAGCGTCATGTCTAAGTTTTCCACAGACAGAGACAGTGACTTTGTTTTAGCGGCGATGAGTTTAGCCACGGAATTAAAGGGACTGGACTTGCTCTAACTTTCCAGATAGTCTTGCAAATAAGAAAGTCCCTTAAGATTTTATGCCTGTTTATTTTCTTTAGTGAGAAACAATGAAAATTATCAACCGTATTAATTTTTGCAACATCTTGTATTTTCGTAACTTCTGTCATGGTTACTTTTGCATGCAAAGCTTTTCTCCAAGAAAGAAAACAGCAGACTTCCAATCGCGTGGTAATGTCTGGACTGCTCCGCCCAGCGCTAATGTCGCAGATAATTTCAATGACAGATGGGCACACGCAATTTGACAGAGAATAGAATTACTGTCTTGGAGTTGCAAGAAATGAAACTGAATCCAGTACAAGAAATAAGCAAAAATTGGATTGGATTTCCTGTACGCAAGTTTCTTAAGTTTTTTGGTATTTAAGAGTTTGGTTTCTTATATCGAGTTTCTTATGAAAATACGTGAAGAAAGCCAGGTAACATAAGGAGCAACACGAGTGACCTTATTGGAACTGTTTTGTTCTCTTATCAGAGAGATGATTGCCACGCACTCCCCGCCCAATTCTCAAAACTTTTCTCATTTCTCTAACGATATTTGATGTTGGTGCAAAACCCTAAAATGTTAGAAAAACAACACGCTAAGGGCGAAATATAAATTAAGTTCATGTGTGATTTGATCTTTAGGAAGACACGACACTCAAACTCCTAGAACCAAAACAGAAGTGTAAGAAACGGAGGTGGCTTGCACAGAAAAAAGATTGTGCCATGGTTATCATGGGTAAACAAGTGAACTAAATAGTACTACATCGCTCAATTTGTTTACACCCCTTTCCCTCCTCAAATTTGAAAATTACGTTAAATAACAGAGCAATTTCCTAATATTTGTCGTATGACATTCTTCACATCAAATCGTCGATAATATTCGAAAAAGAAAATAAATAATCCTGTTGGCTTGATAGCTAATTTCAGTTGAGTGCACTGTATTTCTCTGGTTTCTTCGCGTTTGGATTTATCTGAAGATTTTATGTGACTAGTGTCAGACGATAATAGTTAGCAAACAAAGAATTCTCCTCTCCTCATATTTCCTACAGGAGTGCCCTGTGGACCAGACCCACCCTGAACGAAACACTTTAGCAGGACGTGCGCTGCAAAATGTCATTAGGTATTTGGGAATCATACACGAGGTATTAGTGTCCCAAAGAGAAAGCTCGTACCCAGATCTCCTTTAAGAATTCCCTCTCGTCTCAATTTTCTCAACTGCACTGAAGAAAGAATATAGCAAAGATGTCTGGCCTTGGGAGAGCTGTTTCTCTGCTGGGAAGAACAACTATAAGAGCAAGAGCATTCAATCCAGCACTTAAAGGAGGTGTAGAAAATGCACCTGGCAATGTAAGTATTCTTCAAAAAACAGAACAGGTCCTGTCTTCTGCTCCCTCAAATTTAGGCCCTGTTTTTTTAGGCCTTCCCATCCCAATGGCATTAAAGGCCAAAACATTGATATTATTGGGGTCAGACTTTTGTTCAGTTCAATTGATGTTTTACAGCCAGCACGAAGCCTTCACCTGGATGCAGTTGAAATATTCATCAATCTCAATATACTTGGGTTTTATTCTTTTATTCAATCCAACTTTTGTATGTTTTATATTATTTAATCAACCTTGCAGTAAAAAGCAAATAATTTAGACTTTGCTAGCCAGAGTACTGTTGGGTATGAAACACTCACTTCATCAGCATAGTTTCCAAATCTTTAAATTGGCGTAAAATGGTCGGTGTAAAATTCAGTGACCTATTTCTTTGAATCGAATGGCTTGAAAGAAACTTTAGCTACATCGCTATAACTCTACCGTTGGACTTTTCAGAAATCTTGAATATTTTCGAAATTACAGCGTATTTCATATTTCAACTCATTTGAGGATGTGACGTCATCAAATTTCTAAATCGCAAACCAGAAGAGTGAAAGACTTTTGCTTGATACCATATTGTAGACGTTCATAAACTATGTTTTTCTGGAACATTATTCGATGTTTCCTCAAAA
>REGM01000021.1:332047-419650 GCA_004194415.1 Aurelia aurita | reverse complement strand
AGTGACATAGATAATTGCGCTCTCCATAAGATTTCCTACAAAATGATATCTGGGCTGATTGATTTTGACTTTGTTTTCTGTTTTTAATTTTGTTACTAATGTTAGAAAGTGCGCGAAATTCGCAATTTCAGTAAATCGCATTCAAAAGATTGATACAGGTTAATTTTTTATGAAACTGAGAATCAGCTCTCACTTGCCTTCTAACATGACACCTAAACAGGTTCTTAGGTTGGGATGGTCAAATACACTATCTTGCAAGGTTATATTGGCTTTTATAAAGGCAATAAATGTGCTTGAACTTAGATTGATATAATGTAAAATTAATCGAGACCATACGGTATTTAACAAAAAGCCCCTGCTTTATATTGTCCCTCCTTGTTTTTTGTCCTTAGAAAGTTTATCATATTTCAGTCTCTTTCTCTTTGCTCTTCCTTCTTGGCTTGCTGCTTTCTCTGCTTTTTGTCTACATTTTACTGTCTTCAGAATGGATCCTTCTTCTATGGCCGATCTTGGCTCCATTCCCAAAGTTTGACACAATGTCTCCCTGAATGTTGCCCCAACTGAAAACTGGCATATTGCAATACTTGTTGCACTCTCTCTATGCCAGCTTGACCGCACTCTAAGCCTGCTTGATTCCAGACTGCAAAGTTTGCAAAGTGCGCACGGAAGATGCGCACATGGCTATTGTTTTTAAAACAATGCCTCTATTGTTCTTCCTTTGTTATACATAAAGTGCGCGCGTAAGATGTTCCGCGCGCGCAACATAAAATGCAGTCTGGGCTTGATTGGAGTAACTGATTTCTCTGTCATCTCTTTGCAGGTCTTCTTACTTTCCATGTGAATTTTATATCCTTCATTTTGTGAAACGCATTCTTTGCGATGAGGCAATCAGGCAAATTCCTATGGCAATCAGTATTGTTGCCCAGTCGCTCATGGATGGCACTGTATCCACGTCTAGTCCAATACCTATGAATGCAAATGCTGCCCTTGTGTTGACTTCAAATGGTGCTTTGCTTGATCGATTGAGTTTCGCCAATCTTCTCACTCAAATATTGTTCAACCACTACTAATCTTGGCATGTCTCACAAAACAATTTTCCCCATGAGGCAAATCCTTTTCCCTTGCTTTTGTCAATACCAAATTTGACTTTTGGCTTGAGACACTTTGGGCAACACAAAAAGTTTAGCAGGTTATCCAGGCATTTCAAATTTACAATCAAGAAGAAGTTGTCAGTAGAGTCATGCTCTTTTCTATTCACTTCAATCATTTCTGGAGTTATGGATAGGCCAAGGTACTCCATTTTCTGCAAACAAGAAGATTTGGGCCTTAGCAGCAGCAGTACTTGGGTTTGATGTCTATATCTCAACGGCTTCAACTGGAGCGGTCTTCTGATACTTTCTCTTTCTTCTACCTCTGAATTGGCTTACTGTGCTGTACTTTGTTCTTCCCATCTTCGCAAATATATCACTAAATATCTAAACTAGAGTTCTTACAAAATACAGACAGCAAATTTTTTATCACCAACAACTGAAACGGCAAACAAAAATATAATAGATAAATAATTGTAGTACCATAAAATATCGTAGATGGTTAACATATAATAGATAAATAATTGTAGTACCATAAAATATCGTAGATGTATAAAACACGACGTTTCGAGCATGTACTCGTTAACCATTATTATTTACCACAATTATTTATCTATTATATTTTTGTTTCATTGTTAATGGTACAACTGAAACGGCATCCTAAGTTGTCCTGTTGGAAAGTATGTCAGCTGATTCCAACGACCAATCAGAACGAAGGATAAAAGGATTAGCCAATGAGATGCCTCAAACAGTGCCTCGNAAAAATATAATAGATAAATAATTGTAGTACCATAAAATATCGTAGATGGTTAACATATAATAGATAAATAATTGTAGTACCATAAAATATCGTAGATGTATAAAACACGACGTTTCGAGCATGTACTCGTTAACCATTATTATTTACCACAATTATTTATCTATTATATTTTTGTTTCATTGTTAATGGTACAACTGAAACGGCATCCTAAGTTGTCCTGTTGGAAAGTATGTCAGCTGATTCCAACGACCAATCAGAACGAAGGATAAAAGGATTAGCCAATGAGATGCCTCAAACAGTGCCTCGTTTTGAGACCCTTTGTTTACATCTTGTTTTACAATAGATGAGTAACAAAGACAAATTTGAGCACTATGGCTAGTAGCTACATGAAGTACTTATAAAACCGCCATATTTGAATTCACGAGGAAACAACCTTTCAGACGATGTATAGTTTGGGGGCCTTGCGATTCCAGAAGCTAGGCCAAAAATGTTTCGAAAATTCTGCAAAATTTCAAAATATCCTTCTCAGAAAAGCCTAAAAGATTAAACCTAGTTCTAATAAAAGCATATTTTTACGTTTATTGGAGGGGGAAGTGTCACAAGCACTTTTTCATAAGTTTTTTCGATAATTGTTGAAACTTTTTATAACAAAAAAACATTTTCTTCAAATTTTGAAAAAATCTGTTTTCTCGAGTGGTCCCACACCTTAAGGTGGTACCTACCTCCAGTATAACCTGGTCTACCCGGGCTTGATCTCAGTTGATGATTTGAGGATGGGCTGCGAAGGAAATCTGCTTTTGCTTCGTGCGGTGGCATGTTTTTTCTTTTCCAAAATGCGAAAAAAGATGGCGATGGAATTTGAAGATGCAGATTGTGAGTAACCTGCCCATTTTGGTTCTTCTTTTCACATGATTATGCATTTGATTTATTGAACTATTTGGTATTGCAATTTAATGCTTGAAGGTATGCATCCACATTTCTTGCGGTGAAATGAACTTCGTTTGATAGAAGCCACAAACGAGACCGCAGCTGTCCTGATGGGCCTAAATTTCTCGAAGTCAGGCATGTGGAGTTGCGATATTTAAGATGTTTATTATATAATAAGTCGTGACAGATACTTTTTTATATGATAGGCTGAATGAAAAACATTCAGGAAGTTCCCTATTAGTAAGTGCACTTGTCTCAAAAATGTGAAACCAAAAACAATATCAAATACTGCTTCACAAAAACAGGAGGGGCACAAATAGCTCTGGAATTAACAACCCGCCTACAAATGCCATAAGAAATGCATTGGGAGCCGGACTGCATTCCATGTAGGTTCTGCCACAGATCTGTGGTGGGCAAGATCATCACAAACAATAGAACACAACAATAATAACAATGTAATCTTTTGTTCTTGGTGGGAATCTGTGGTGGGGCAAACTCATGGAATGTACTTTGGAATTGGGAGTCCTTCCCTGCACAAACAAAACTCCCAACAAGTATAAAATTAATAAACTGAAACATTTCATTTGATATTTTCTCGTGCAAGAGACCCAAGATGATCTTTGGCCAAGGGCAGGATAAGCCACCATGAGCAATAATGCGTTCTGAAATGTAATCCTGAAATGCTTCTCATGATTTGCTCAGTTGACAGTAGTACCTCCAAAAACTCATTAAATGCCAAAAAACATGCTAGCCGCAGTTTGTGTGCTGCACAAGTGCTACATCATAGAGCTTGCTTGGGCTGCCTTGGAGCGGCGTGAGGATGGCAAATAACCCATACCTGTCTTTAATTACGTTCTCATCATTTCATTGATTTTGGTACTGTAATTTCATGTATTATTGTTTCAACAAACCCGTAATCACAAGAATTTTTTCAGATTATTGAAGGAATTTATTTTTCAGTTGTCACCAAATTTGTTAACCCCCTGAAATGTACCATGGTAGTATTTTTCATGGATTTTCTTTTTTTGTATTACCAGCTTTTATTTTCATTCTGATAGCAACGAATTTACTGAGTTAGTCAACAAACTGAATATTACCAATGTTATATATGTTACATGGCAAATGTTAGTTTGGAGATAGTATGGGTTTCCTAGCAGCCATATGTAAATAAATTGATAAATAAATTATGATAATATTATATGATAATATTTTTGCTTTTTGAGCTCAGAGTACCCTCTGTCGATGAGTGAGAATTAAAAGGGTGTTGTCCTAATTGTGGCTGCAAACCACTGTACCACAACACAGACGTTCAGATGAGTAGATCATCTGCAGGTCTTTTAAAATTGCAAAGCCAGTAGTGAATGTTGAAGAAATTCTCTTGAAGGTGCTGCTAAAACCATTTTGTGCCTGGGGAAAAACATGAAAAAATCAAGTGGAATCTTAAGATCAGCATGCACAAACCAAAATACTCTGCTTTTTCACAATGGGCCTGGAAACTAGGTTGCCAGCACTTTTTTAGGCCTGCCATTCAATGTAATCTACTGTCTTGTTCAATTCCTACCCTGACCATCCCCCTGGGACATATTTCATATTTCAATCTTTTAAGGAGGGTTGCCCTTCAGCAGAAGCTGGTTTTAAAGGGGCCCTCCAGACACCCCTGGCTATTTGCACTAAAAATATTCCCGGCCCCCGGGCATTTGACTGTCAATTTTTCCCTGGCCCCGGGGCATTTGACAACACCAGGAGCTTTCAGTTATACACTGGGAATATGGCATGCTCTCAGTGCCCAGCCCCCGAGCATTCGCCAAAAATATTTCCCCGGCCCCCGGGCATTTGCGCAATCGATTTTCGTCGACCCCCGGGATGCCCGGGGGGATGGTCAGGGTGAGTATTGAACGAGACATAATGATGAACCAAATATCTGAAACGAAAAGAGATATTCAAAGTTGTACAACCAATTCATTTCAAATTCAAAATTTATTCATAGGATTTAAATAGTTGAGGAGTATAAACCGTGGAACTATGAAGGTAAAAAACTACTATGAAAGATGCTCTAAAAATGGAGGGAATATACAATTCTATGACGAGTTAGAAATGATCTGTTAGCAGCAGATTTGAAGATTATTTTGGGCATTTCAGTTTAATTTGAAAATTTTATTTGATATACGTTTGTGCTAAAATTGGGTGGTTAAGATATGTTCATTCTTCAACCAAAGTTATGAAGTATAAAAATGTTTGTCAATAAACTGTGAATGAGACTCTACCATGATGGACTAGTGAATGGATATTTTTCAGTAAAGTTCTAGAACAGGGGAAGATCTAAATATTGTTATACTACCTCTACCAATGATGGTAACTAATCTATGATCTAAATATGAAATTGGATTCGTTATCAGGTGCTTCATTTTGGAAGCGACAACAAACTTAAAAGAGGGCTATACTGACTGCAAACAGGAATAGGTAAATCAAACATATCCAAGTGAGAAAACGTTCTGGTGAGACCTCCATATGAGCCAAATTTTTGCTTTCACCAAAGTTGTATTTATTATAATAGCACCAATCCTCCATCATTTTCCATCAATGTCCACCTGTTCTTTAAGTTGATTCAACTTTTGCTTCCATGAGTTGGTCTAGCCATATGTAGGCCTATTTAGAAATTTCACTGAAGCCAGTGCTTTTACAGTTGACATCCGCTATCTTGAACTCTGAGGGGGATTTTAAATTTTTTTGAGATAGCAAATATGCAAGATCTTGGACAGTTTTTCTATACAAATCCAATGAGGGGGAAGTGAACATATATCCACATCGGCACTTAGATTTTGTAATTTTGGACCTGCAGAAACAAAAAGATTGTATGAGATAGTGAATTTTGAGATGAAGGGCAGGTGAGATAGCGGATGTCAACTGTAGCATGAATTAGTTATTGCTAGCCCCTGACAGGGCTGCCTGTCCTTGGAAACATATAGATAGATACCTGTTGTTTTGTGGTCAGTATCATAGCAATGAACAGGTTACTGAAATGCAATCTTATTGAATTAAAATGACTAGCTGATGGAAGCATTTATTTATGAATAACAATAGCCGGGATTTCATTAATATCTATTTATTCAATTATTCAGTTTTCAGGAAAATTAGAAATTTAGAACTTTATAGTGCTCTATCTACTATAACGAGAAAGCTGTTGTTGCTGCTGCTGCAATTTGTTGCTGCTTCTACAACTTTGTACAACTTAGTTTTTTGAAAAGTTTATTTTTTGTTCTTAAAATTAATATTAAAACTTTTTTGTTCAAATATATATAGGTGAAAGACTTCATGAGATGATTGCACCCAAAACTATGTTCCAAAACTATGTTATTCAACATGTCAGCATGAAGATTGGACCATTGCTAATAGATGAATAAAAGTGGTTGGAAGTTTCCGTTCATTTTGTGAACTCACAAGAAAGTTGACGAAGACAAGATTTTATTGTGCTGTAGCCATTCTGAATTTCACAACAAAAAAGAGAGCTAGAAAAAATGAGGTTTCCTTTTGTTATGCTGCCATTACCTACAATGAAAAAGATGACAACACTGTTGCTTATTTTCCAATTTTGTGCACTTGTGATTTTCATTTCACTTTATCAAATGAATACTGAAAAAGATTATACGAATCAATTAAAGCAAATTGAATATGAAATCAATGGTGGAAATGTTGTTGTTGGAAAAACAAAGAAATCAGACGTGGTTTTGGCACACAACAATATTTGTTTAGATAGCGAGGGTGTTTACAGAGCTTGCGATGACGATGAATATTTAAAAAAAGTTGAATCAGACAATTTAAAGGGGGACAGCGCGGAGGATGAAGTAGATGACAAGCATGTAGGAAATATTAACATATTGAAGAATCATGAGGACATTGTAAACGTGAGTGTGGTAACTGCTGCATATCATGAAAATAGGTTTCAACTTGATAATTATAAAGATGATTTTGATTATTATGATGATGATGACACAACTGGATTATCACCTGAAGCATCGAAGAAAAAATTAGAAGAAATTCGAGAAAAACGTTTTGAAAGAGCCGAAGAACAATTTTCAGGAATGGGAAGTATGACAAAAATGACGTCAGCAAAGGTTAGAAATGCAGATAAAAGGTTTGTTTCGGATAAAAGAATTCTATTCAGTGAAACATACGAGCAAGTTGATGACGTAGAAGATGTGAAATTATTAGTTATCATAACATCAGCAGCCAAAAGGCGGGCAAGAAGAGATTCAATTCGTGCAACATGGTTTACGGAATGTTCTCAAAATGCTCAGGTATGAATAATTTTCAGAATTGTTATTCTTTCTAGGTGAATTTGATATTTAGAGGGGCGAATTAGCAGGCTCTTTGAGAGACTTTATGGGGTGTTGGGCAAAAACCGAACTGGGACCCCTTTAAATACTGAAATTGACTGAAAGCTAATGTTGTAAGACAGTTTTGATCAATGAAACCCTCAAGACTCTCGCATGTCGGAAAACATGGAAAAATGCCCTTTTTAGTTCCATTTCTTTCTATGATAACGTTTTTGGCCCCCCTTAAGTCGGGACCTCAGGCAATCTCCCCCTGCCCCCTCCTTTGATAGACCTGCGAATAAGTCTGGTAGGCTATTCATCTGTAATGTNTGCAACATGGTTTACGGAATGTTCTCAAAATGCTCAGGTATGAATAATTTTCAGAATTGTTATTCTTTCTAGGTGAATTTGATATAAAGAGGGGCAGAGGCGGACTGGGATAGTAATTCCTTACCGGGAAATTGGTCGCTGAGGGCCCCAAAAATTCGGTTAAGTTTTCAAACCCCGTATCATTTCATTTGAAAACTGGCATGTTTGAAAAGATATTTCGTAGAATTTCCAGTGGTGTAGCCACAGGTCCACCTTTTTATAGGGGGCCACAGGTCCACCTTTATAGGGGGCAACAGTTGGCAAATCGAGTAAAATTGTTGCCGGGGCTTGGTCCAGGAAACTTTTTTAAGACCATGCCCTTTACAATGCCGCTAGAAGCACCCATATGTTTTAAAAATCCATCCTTAGTTGGAGCTGAGATGAGCCTCTTAATCAATGGATGTCAGTTATTGGCAAATGAATACTCAATATCTCAAACAGAGCAAGGGAAATTTTTGTAACAGCTTTAAAAACAACTGATGGTTGTTTTATCAAATTCTCGTCTGATCATAGCATAGTCAACGGGAAAGAAAGCGAGCGAAATGAGCTGAACATGTTGAAGTACCACTTATTTTAACTACTTTTATTCCCAGAAAATGCTTAAAACAGAAATCAGTTCATTATCAGCAGTAGTTACAGAGAAATGAGGTTTTTAAAAGAGATGATCGCGAAACCACTGTAACCAAATCACTGATCATCAACAATAACCAACCAAAGCATTTATTTGATCTATTGAATAATTTCTGTGTAACTAACATTTCCCTGATGTCTCGTAGCGTTGAAAGGGATTTTTAAGTTGATCTTCGCAGTTTTGAAAGAACTGAGTGAAACTTGTTAGTTGGATACCATAAAGTGGTCCGTAAGTAACGCGACTAGACTATGGTAAAATGCAAATTTTTCTAATATCGACATTTTCGATCATAATTTTTCGATGCCTCTCCTTCCGATAGCAGTACCTTGTAATGTAGTGGTTATTTTTGAAAAAAAAATTGCGAGTAGAGGTGGAACAATGCAGTGAAAGGTTTGAGAGAAGAAATGGTTTGTATTTGACACTTTCTTAGGTCAAGTTGCTCTTTTGATGATTAGTAATTTTACTACCGTGGTTTTCGGCGACCGTCTCCTTTAAAAACCTCATTTCTCTGTAAAATACAGCTGATAATGAACTGATTTTACTCAGTAGGTGTATTCTATGCAGTTCTTTGTGCCCTATAAATTTCACCAATATCTTGGATTCATGAAGCTTTTCAGAATTTGTTTTGTCTTGGTGGTTACTTTTTTTGGCCCACTCGTTAGTTGCTGAAAGAGAAGACAAGAATCCATAGGTATTCAAGTGCGAGCGAAGCGAGCGGGAAATTTTAGCCATATTCTACGTAGATTTGCTTGAAATGTGTTAAGGTGTCATTTATCATTGCAGAATTTTCTACTTAAGGGCCCCCAGCAAGCATTTGTGTCCAAAAGGCCCAAGACAGAAAGTGACTATTGTCTTGACAAGGGCCCACCGGGAAATTTCCCGGTATCCCGGTGGGCCAGTCCGCCACTGTAGAGGGGCGAATTAGCAGGCTCTTTGAGAGACTTTATGGGGTGTTGGGCAAAAACCGAACTGGGACCCCTTTAAATACTGAAATTGACTGAAAGCTAATGTTGTAAGACAGTTTTGATCAATGAAACCCTCAAGACTCTCGCATGTCGGAAAACAAGGAAAAATGCCCTTTTTAGTTCCATTTCTTTCTATGATAACGTTTTTGGCCCCCCTTAAGTCGGGACCTCAGGCAATCTCCCCCTGCCCCCTCCTTTGATAGACCTGCGAATAAGTCTGGTAAGGCTATTCATCTGTAATGTATGATATGCCTTGTGCGTTATGCTTGACGCTTTTAAATTGAACTATATTACATATCAATGCAGGCCAACTGAATTAAAAACAGATACGCTAGCAATAGTAGCCATTATTTAATGATAAATTTGTTGTTTTGCTTCGGATATCCCAAAGATAGCCAGGATAGTTGTCAGGATCTTTGCCATTTGATACCAGTTTTAGCGAATCAACTCCTGACGATGATAACAAAATGTCACTTTAAAATAAAAGCATTCCTGAAAACTCATTGCAACATTTTCTGGTTTCGTTCTGATGGCCAGTAAGACATCTCTACATTTCCTGTCATTCTTCCAGAAAGTTTAACAGTTTAATAGAAAGTTAAATTTCATCTCAACATGCATCTGGTTGTGATTTTATCACTGGGCAACATACCCTGGATCAGAGTATTTTTAGTGAATTTTTTGAAAAAAATATTTTTTGAAAAAAATAAATAACATAATCACTTGACTTTTGAGTACAGGAATCAGGGGGATCAGTAGTCAAAGCGGAACAAGAAGTCGTTTCAACTTCGAAGATAGGCCAAGCATGCGAAGAGAAATTTTGTTCGAAGTTTGGTGATATTTAGTGGATATTTCAGCGATTTTAACAACAGTTGGGGGTAAATAAAAGCCCCCTAATCCCCCAATAGTAGGTCAAACATATCACATCAACCCATGAGTCGACAGAGTATGAAATTTTGACTAGATTGATGAAATAAACAAAAATCTCGAGAAAAATCATTTTTTCAAGTTTGCAACCCAGAGAGTGACCTTAAGCACCACAAGTATGCCCTTGCAGCCTTTAATTTGCTTGCAAATGTAACAGCACTTTTAACAGAGGAAAAAGCCCATCTGCTTACCTGGAACAGGACCATCAACAATAAAGGAGGAAAAGGCAAGAATGAGTCAAATGATGTTCGTTTGGAACAATGGAATTGCCTTGCAAAGGAACTTCTTGCCAACCTAGGGGTCAATCTAAATGAACAATGTGCACAAAGGGAGGCAAATGCAATTTCATTTATGAATGAAATACTTGTCACAATTGATGATGACTTGCATGTCAGACGCCCAACTGGGAAGCACATCATGAAGAAAAAGGAGAAAGATATGAAAATGCTTGTTGAAGAATTCACGAAGAACAACGTCTTCCATTTCACTCCAGGTAGAAAGTATGATAATTTCAGTGGCTTTGATGCAAATATACTTTCAAGAATGAAAGTACCAGCACTTCTTGACTGGCTAAATGATCAGAGAAAGAAATTGGCATTGCATCAAGATTGACAATATTTGAATGGTTTTTTGTATCCAGCATAGAGCACAAATCTGTCAAGAAGTGACTTATTGTGATGAAAATTGAAAAAGAAATATTCGTTAAACTTGATATTTGTATTTGATATCTATATCTGTAATGAACAAAAACAGAGCAAGGAACCTTGAACGGCGGATACTTGGCCATGCCACAAAAAGATGCTGTGCAACACAGATGCCTACTAGGCCCGTATCGGAAAACAGTTTGATCATGAAAATGTGGTGGTATGTTAGAGGGGGAGCGAGGGGCTCTTTTCAATAAGCTAAAGGGGCATTTCCTGTCAAGCAAAAGGGCACTTCTTTGTTTATTCCAAAATATTGAGGGGGCACGTGCCCCCAGTGCCCCCTGGTTCCTACGTCTCTGGAGGGGGTCCATTCTTTATGACCTTATTCAGTTAACTGTGACAAAAAACTTGTTTGTCAATGACCCCTTGCCCTTTTTTTATAACAGGCTAAATTAAAGGGAATCGACATAGTTAAAAGCTGGCCCAGGCCAAGTTAAAAATATAGTCTATTGTATTTGATACTGTTGGCACGTGCCGTTTCATTGTGTATGAAAAAACAATGGGTGCGTGGGCGTTTTCTATAGGCTATGTCTATTCCCTTTAAATAGTATAATCAGAGAAAATGTTTAACAATTGTGCCCTAACCATTTTGGGATACAATGGGCTTCATCAGCAACTAGTGCAATTGATTTACTCCTGAAGGTATCATGTTTAAATATTGTGGTCCATTTGTCAGTCCCTACGAATGATTCTGGACTCCCAAACAATATGTCAAACTCTCCATTCTTTAATTGCAATTCAGTGCTTTCATCCATCTCCTTAGTGAGATTTAAGGCGGTAATACCACGCTTATTCAGTTCGACAGTTTGTGTCTCAATGATCGCCAGTAACGGTGACACAACAACAACGAATTTCTTCCCTTTCCATTTGCTGTATCCCTTCTTTTCAAGCTCTTTGGTGATCGAGGGAATGAGCTGATAGATCAGCGACTTCCCGGCTCCCGTTGGCAGTATCGCAAAAACATCCTTTCCCCTAAACAGCCCTTTCCACGCCTCCATCTGCTGCTCCGTGGTATTCTCAATTTCTGGGAAGAATTTTGCCAAGGAAATATTCACGCAGCTTTCAAGGTCAACATCAAATTGGTCGGTCGCCATTTTGGAAACAGTCTGGTTTGTTTGTTTGCCTCGTTCACCTCGTTCACAAGATCACGGCCATTCTCAAGGCCGTTGGCTCTGATTGGTCGAGAAGACACAAAGGAGGTTGCATGTCTCCAGAGTATTTTTCCTTTCTCCTCTTTTCTTTTCTTTTTTTTTTTCTTTATTTTTTTCAAATTTATTTTTTCAAAAGATTCACTAAAAATACTCTGATCCAGGGTATGGGCAACAATGGTGTCGGGGAGAAAGTTCACCCATGAATAACGTTGCTAGGAAAAGAGTACGTTGCTAGGAAAAGAGTATGATTTTTTCAAGATTGATTTTTTCAAGATTGATTGATTGATTGATTGATTGATTGCACAACCAATGAAAACATCATTTGATTTTCAGGTGAAATGTTTCTTTTTCACGGATGACGTGAATTCAGAAAACTTGAAAAATGTCAAACAAGAACTATTACGTGAAAGCAAGACGTATAATGACGTCATTTTTCAACCTATCGACATTGGTCTTCAATTTGGATATCGTATTTTGTACCAAATGCAATGGGCCATGGCACACTATAGGTTCCAATATTTGCTGCGAGTGGATGATGACACTATAGTTTGTCTTCATCGGTTACTGCATGACTTACAATACATTCGAACGACCGAATTACAATGGGGGGATGTTGCATTGTATGTCTGACGACGCCGTTTATATTGATGAAGGACTGACGATGTTCTCACGCGATGTCGTTATGAGATTCCTATCCCAGAATCCTTTTAAGATGCGTTGCCACGTGTATGGTGATCAACAAATTGCAATTTGGATAAGGGATCTTCACCTTGATGCCAACGCCCTTTACATGCATGATGAACGCATTCACCACACACCCCCCGCCTCAAAGATGCTGGAGTACTTCAATGAGCTAGACGATATCTGTGCTACTCATATCATAATTCATGGCGTATATCCGGGGGATATGGAAGATTTTTGGGCCAAACCAAGAAGTAGAAATTATCTAGTGTTCAAACCGAAGCCATTGACAGAATATTGCGACAAAGAGCTTTCATATGTATGGCACGCGTTTGGATACAGATACAGACACCAGCCAAAATACTGTTACAAAAGACCAAAATGGAAAACTCCTTACATGCAAGAAGCGGATGGGACTTTTGGTGGGAGGGAAAATCGTCCTGATCTTTATGAATCGGATCATACAGTCTTTGAGAAATAAACACATATGTAAGGTGATAGGAGTGTACAAAAATGAAAAAAACTGATACTGAAAAGCAGAAGAAAGTTCGATGAAGCAAAGAGAGAGAATCGTACAATGTGTATTCAGGCTGATATGAAGGTTTATTTGAAATGTAACAAAATTTATTGACTAAAGACAAATGTGATTTGTTTATGTTGTGTGTTTGAAATAATTGGCTCCATCTGATGGCCTCTGATGACAGGGTGCGTTTTTTGGAGCAGGACAACATGATTCCATTGTGGTGCGTTTTTAATCTTCTTGGCGATTTTGCTTCATTTTTGATCAGCGAAGAAAGAAAAGCAACAGCACTACCACTGCCAATAGACCATTTTGACAATTAATGGCGGTTGCAGATCTGGTAAATGGCTACCACACAGCCTTTTCAAGGGGTAATCGTTAGCTCTATCGGCTATTGGCTTTGCACTGCGGTCAAACTAAAGAAAAAGCGGCCAGAAATAAATAGGAAAAGATGTCCTAAGACCCATAGGTCTCGTAATGAAACGGAGACCGTCTCTCTCACCCAACCTCAAATGAATCGATAATCTTACTTCGCAACACAAATTGTTCTTTTTTATTCCTGTGTCAGTTTTTCGGCTTTATGTTCATGGTTTCCAAGTGCTAAAGTGTCCGTTGACTTGTGTAGCGAAGAAAACCAGCAAGGTTGTGTTTGTCTAGAAGAACGTACCCATTGTAATATGTGAAAACTTTAAAAAGTATATGTAAGAACGAAACAGTGGCAGTGACGTCTGTAAGTGTCCCAAGAAGTCCCAAAACTGTCCATTGTAAACTCTAAAACACACTGAAAGTCTTAATTAGTCCTTCAATTAAATATTCTGAGCAGCCTCGGCGTCGAATCTTCGCCAAATTTTTAAGTTAACCGTGTAAAATGTTATTGACCTTTTGATTTGCCATAATCCCAGAGGGAGTTACAGCGCTTCTATGTTTTATGAAGGAAAGTATGTAAGGAACTATCTAAAGCTATGTTACATTGAAAGCACCATGTAAATATATTGTTCAAGAAATACTGAGTTTTTGAAGGTCTACAAAGTGGTAGTAAGCAAAAGTCTTGGCTCTTTTGGTTCACGATTTAGCAATTTGATGACGTCACAACTTCAATACTAGCAGAAAAATAGAAAACACTGTAATTCTGAAAATGAAGATATCAAAAATGATCTCTCTGGGATTATGGCAATAAGCATCGTTCAACTTTATTCTCCGGTCCTTCTTTACTTATTTTTGCACAGTGTTGAAGTTTGTATGATTTATTTGCGGGTTGACATTTTACTTAAAAAGACAAGTAGTAATATAGTAGTATTAAGAACTATTATTGTATGAAAGAGAACGTTTGACGTAGATATATCATGGAGGCTACTACCTTAACTGCGAGCAGAGTTATATTACATCTTTTGTCGACTTAGTTGTAGACTTGTTACTTGATCTATAGTTCGTTTATAATTCATAATAGAATACGATGTTAAGTCAGTCAATCGGAAATGTTACATTACGCATCAAAGAAACTAAGAAAATAACCCAGTACTGAAAGTTTCTTAAAGTTTCAAATTTTGAATAAGGAAAATTTCTTAACAGTTTTTTAGAAAGGGTCCTCAAATTCATCTTGTTCGGTAGGGGATCTCATGTGCCTTCGTGAACGTTTCATGACCAGTTTTATGAAACTACGCCTGTTTGTACATTACGCAATGTTTTTGGTGACCTGAGAGTTGAGTTTCTTATAAAGAATTCCTGATAAAAGAATACGTGTAAACCAAACATCATAATTTCAGCATTTTCAAGTAACTTTTATTTGACCTGCTTCTGGAATGTTTTCAAGATGACTCCATTATTGTGTTTAACTTGGACCGGGTCAGTCAATAGTGTATAGCTTAAAATCTAGAAAATTTGTCCCAATCTTTTTCGCCAAATTGGCTTTAAAAACGTCCGTTGCTCATGCTACTTAATTTTGTTAATTCTATGCGAATATAACTCATTTCAAGCGAACTTTCCGAACATTTTTGTCCGAAGTTTTTGTCGGAAACTTTTCCGTCCGAAATATTTGGATTTTACTGACCCACTGTTTTAAAACTTATCACACAAATTTTTCGTTTCACACTTGGGAAGTCTTCACGTTAATCTTGTCCCTGCCGATTTTACCCACCTCTGATTGACTTTTTTAACATATTACCAATCTGATTTAGAATGTTTCTGATTGGCTTCTTTCGAAATAATGCTCGGTATAGAACAACTAAAATGATATTTGCTTCAAGAGGAAAATGAACACTCTTAGACTTAGTTATGGTAATTGCTACCGATGTATATTCCGAAATATTAACTCAGATTTCTAGAATCCAGCAGTCTTTGTCACTTTTAGATATAGTAATTTCCACTATTCGTTTTATTATTTGTGTCTTATTTCGTTTCAAAGTGTTAACTTATTCTTAATAGTAGATTTAGAAGGGTTTCATTTAATGACTGCACTGAAGACGTTGTGCATTATATCAAGATTTGTCTTTTACACAAGCAGTCTTGTTTTTTCTTTGTTGTTAACTATCAGCAGAAAAAGGCATGTTGATCAATTATACAAGCATTAGCTGAGTCTTCAGTATTTTTATTCAACAGGCTATAAGCTTGCCTTTTTCGCTAAAATCGGCTGTTTTGAAAGTACTCATTTTTCTCCAAAAAGTAAGGCTATAGGCTTGCCTTTTTCGCTAAAATCTGCTGATTTTGAAAGTACTCATTTTTCTCCAAAAAGTAAGGCTATAGGCTTGCCTTTTTCGCTAAAATCTACTGATTTTGAAATTATCAATTTTCACCAGAAAGTAAGGCTATAGGCTTACCTTTTTCGCTAAAATCTGCTGATTTTGAAATTATTCATTTTTCATTAAGAAGTAAGGCTACAGCCTTACCTTTTTCGCTAAAATCGGCTGTTTTGAAAGTACTCATTTTTCTCCAAAAAGTAAGGCTATAGGCTTGCCTTTTTCTCTAAAATCTGCTGATTTTGAAAGTACTCATTTTTAACCAGAAAGTAAGGCTATAAGCTTACCTTTTTCGCTAAAATCTACTGATTTTGAAATTATTCATTTTTCATTAAGAAGTAAGGCTATAGGCTTACCTTTTTCGCTAAAATCTGCTGATTTTGAAAGTAGTCATTTTTCTCCAAAAAGTAAGGCTATAGGCTTACCTTTTTTGCCAAAATCCACTGATTTTGAAAGTACTCATTTTTAACCAGAAAGTACGGCTATAGGCTTACCTTTTTCGCTAAAATCTGCTGATTTTGAAATTATTATTTTCACCACAAAGTAAGGCTATAGGCTTACCTTTTTCGCTAAAATCTGCTGATTTTGAAAGTAGTCATTTTTCTCCAAAAAGTAAGGCTATAGGCTTACCTTTTTTGCCAAAATCCACTGATTTTGAAAGTACTCATTTTTCTCCAAAAAGTAAGGCTATAGGCTTGCCTTTTCGCTAAAATCTACTGATTTTGAAAGTACATATTTTTAACCAGAAAGTAAGGCTATCGGATTACTTTTTTCGCCAAAATCTACTGATTTTGAAAGTACATATTTTTAACCAGAAAGTAAGGCTACAGGCTTGCCTTTTTCGCAAAAATCTGCTGATTTTGAAAGTAATCATTTTTCACCAGAAGTAAGGCTATAGGCTTACTTTTTTCGCCAAAATCCACTGATTTTGAAAGTACTCATTTTTCTCCAAAAAGTAAGGCTATAGGCTTGCCTTTTCGCTAAAATTTACTGATTTTGAAATTATTAATTTTCACCAGAAAGTAAGGCTATAGGCTTACCTTTTTCGTTAAAATCGGCTGTTCTGAAAGTACTCATTTTTAACCAGAAAGTAAGGCTATAGGCTTACCTTTTTCGTTAAAATCGGCTGTTTTGAAAGTACTCATTTTTAACCAGAAAGTAGGGCTATAGGCTTACCTTTTTCGCTAAAATCTGCTGATTTTGAAAGTAGTCATTTTTCTCCAAAAAGTAAGGCTATAGGCTTACCTTTTTCGCTAAAATCTGCTGATTTTGAAAGTAGTCATTTTTCTCCAAAAAGTAAGGCTATAGGCTTACCTTTTTTGCCAAAATCCACTGATTTTGAAAGTACTCATTTTTCTCCAAAAAGTAAGGCTATAGGCTTGCCTTTTCGCTAAAATCTACTGATTTTGAAAGTACATATTTTTAACCAGAAAGTAAGGCTACAGGCTTGCCTTTTTCGCAAAAATCTGCTGATTTTGAAAGTAATCATTTTTCACCAGAAGTAAGGCTATAGGCTTACTTTTTTCGCCAAAATCCACTGATTTTGAAAGTACTCATTTTTCTCCAAAAAGTAAGGCTATAGGCTTGCCTTTTCGCTAAAATTTACTGATTTTGAAATTATTAATTTTCACCAGAAAGTAAGGCTATAGGCTTACCTTTTTCGTTAAAATCGGCTGTTCTGAAAGTACTCATTTTTCACCAAAAAGGTAAGGCTGTAGGCTTAACGACAAATGTTTGCAAACTTTGCTTGGTTGTAAACATGGTATTTTCGGCTAATATGGAATCGTTTAATTGTTGAGAAAAGAAGAAGAGAAAAAGCTGATTTTCCTGCTGCAAACTTCACTTTGATTATTTACATGCCACTAAGAACATGAAAAACTTTATAAATTATAAAAATACGTATAAAATACCATGTGCTTATTTTACAATAACAACATAACGTTATCACTTTCCTTCCATATTTAATGACCGACTGCTAACCATGATCCTTTGGGCGACGAATGAAAAGCAATACAAATACAACCTTCTTTACCTGGTCGGAAACAACTTTCACCTCATACGAAAGTTGACTTTTAGGCTGCAAAGGATCATGGTTAGCTATGGGTCTTTAATTAGTTTAACTTCTAAATTTTAGTTCAAAAGCAACATGGAGAGCCTTGATAGTGATTTGTAAAATGACTTCCCATTCCGAGAAAGATTCAACGCAAACAAAGCCTATTTGATAATATATTTCGATCGCGCGCGTTGAGCTGAATTCACACATGAATTATTTCTTGCCCAAATAAGGTCCGCGTTATATGTGCCTTATTCGGGCCGACGAAATACTTTTTTCGGCAATTTCACATCATATCACCCGAATGTGAATTCCACTGTACGGCAAGGTGAATACCTAATGCAAGATCTATATATCTTGATTAAGGAACTAAAGATTGAACAATGGTCCCCTTCCGAGCCTAATTTGCACTCGGCGGAAATTTCCTCTCGCATAAAATTTGTATTGTTTGCGAGAGTCATTCCACCTGAAGTTGAATGGGTTTCTACTTTTGAGCGACGTCGCAGATAACTGGACAACGTGACTGGGAGCGGAATATTGCGCCTGATGGAAATTAGGATTGGGAGCTTGATTTGCACCACATTTCAAATGTCTTGCTCATCAAATTTCGATTGCTTAGACACAAAAGATATCGATCTCCGATTGACGTTGCTTGACGTCGCCTGCCAATCAAACCAGTAGTGTGGCAATGTAGCGTGTGCGACGTTTTGCACCAATGGAGATCCACCTTAACTCTCCTTCTCATGAGTTGTTGTCGGAGCGAACAACGGGGGCGTTCTATGCACATGCTATGCCCATTTTGTCTGAAGCATAGTTTTAATTATTAAATGTCGACAGTAGATGAGGTGTAAGAAATGTGTGCCTCTAATGAACGAGACCTTTTTTCAATTCGAGTTCACCAACAAGCTTGCACATACCGGGGTAAGGGTGGGTGGACTGGGGGTAAGATGAATGCTGAAAATGGTATACCGTGAACTGTTAAACAACGTTTACGATGTCGAACTGGCTACTTCCAACAGTTCAGTCAGAAAGAAATTTCTGACGCAAGATTTTAGTCACAATCATTCACATTTTAAGCCTCACCACCTTACCCCTGTGTTCCCTACAATATGAACAAATGAAGTCATAGCACCATCTTTATCTTAAAACCACAAATAAAATATGCTAGGTTAATATCGTAATCTTTACAAAGTTTTTCAATCATAAGATTGTGCAAATGACTATTTATATCCTTTTAATTGAACAGAGACAAATCTAGCTATCTTTCTGGTTCCCATGAAATAATCCATGATCGAAAAGCACACTGCACTGGTACTCTTGACTGCGAGTTGATACAGGTTCAACAGGCAGATATTTACACTCAGTTTTATTTAAATTATAAGGAGATGCCCCCGTCGTAAAAACTTCAAAGCACAGTTCTTTATGAAATTGTCTTGCTTCTTGCGAAGAGCGCTAGCGGTGGTTTAAGGGGGGGGGGGGGACTAGAATGCCCCTTCTTGCAGACGAAGGACTTACTTGGTCTTGATTACGAGAAGACTGTAAAATCTTCAACTTGCTTCGTACAACGTTTCAGATCTGTCAACCCAAAATTCTCGAAATAAATTGACTACACATCTTTGTGCCCTTCTCAGCCATTATCAAGCTGGATTAACTACTTCCTTCCTGATTTAGCATGTCTTCTGCTCTCCAGCAATAACGAGGCATAGAGGGCATAAACCCATTTCGTCCAGCGAATTCCATTTTAAAACTTTTCAATTTGCTTACAATTCAAAGCTTATCTATTTACAAAAAAGAAGCAAGATTTGTCTCTGTATTGTCTAAAAATCCAGCTAAAAATGACAAATGAATCGCAAAGATTCGACCAAAGAATTATTCTGCATGATAACAACTTCAGAAATATTCTAATCATGAGAGATACGAATTATCCTTGATAAATTGCTTTCCGTTTATTCCAGGAACCGAATACGCAATCAGAATTGCACTGCAGCTGTAACATCGTGAAAGGATTAAAACCAAAATTTTCTCAATTTCATTTTGATTCATATGAATAATAATTTGTTATAATATGCCACTTTACATCTCTGAAATTTCTGCGAATTTCTTCAGATTAAAACGTTAAATGGATATGGGTAAGAAATCTGGCCAGTGTCTTTTCCAAAAGTAGAAAAAAATTGTTTCTAAAGAAGGACTGGATGAATATGAGTCTTAATTATGAGGGGTTACCTAATGATATGAGGAAATGTTGTATGCACTAAAATAGATGATTCATATTACTTTTTCATGTAATACAATGGATAATTCACATCTCTCGTTCGATTTTATAATGAATTCCATCAAGTTATCAAATGGCATCCCCTTTACCTTTCTTGCTTTCATCAATGATGTGGCCAATCTGCGGTCACTGAGCATACAGTGAGCACCATGCTAGGATTCGGAGCATTGCCTTACCTTCTATGCATGCATTCATTTGCACATACGTTATCTGTAGGCAATACCGATAGCATCGAATCAAACCTTCTGAATATTAGCATAGTAGTAGGCCTCGTTCAGATACCGTGACTGTCACTGTAAGCTCTTAGTCTGCGACCTCTTTTCCATGTGCAGTGCGCTTGCCAATATGGTGAATTATTATGAAGTCGTTTGCATGCAGAATGTCGTAGTCATTTGCCCGCCATGGCCGCCGCGGTTGTGAGGCTGAGGTTTATTTGGCGAGGGCTTTGCCGACTGTGCGTCTTTCTGTGGACAGTAAAGAACAATTTAAGGTTGGGGAGCTTGGTGATAATGAAATTAAAGGCAGTACGGGTGAATTTCTTGAAACGAAAGGCTCAGGCCTCTGATACGAGAAAGCAATTTTCTGTTCTCAAGACTAGATTACCAGACAGTGACTCAAAAGAAATGAAACTTTTGCAAAATTACCAAAATTCGAATATAGTATCGATCATGAAAATTTCTTTGTGTACATTTGTTTGAAGGACTGAGTAATTTCAGAAATAATTGCGAAGTTTTCAATTGCTAAGTTTTTTCCTCCGGGAAAGAGATCATGAGATGGTAGACTGAAAAACCACATTTTGAACAATAGCGCTTCACAACACATAGTACTTTAGCCAATGTTGCGATTTCATATCAAATTTCCAGTTCTATGTTATATGAGAGCTTTATGAAGGACATACGCGACCAATTTAAGTAATGGTTGTGCAGGAGAAAATCCATGTTGATCATCGTCTCTTGCGATTTCAGAGCATGCTTCAAAACCAGGTATTATCTGAAAGCATAAAGCTTCACAAATTTAACGCATTTCAAGACTTTACAATATGTTTACTCTACAATCAATTTGAACCTTGACACAATTGCACAAAAAGAATTTTTATGATCTGTAATATAATCAAATTTTGGTAATTTTTCAAAAAGTTTCGCTTTTTTGGGTCATCCGAAAAATCGGAGCAAGATATCCAAGTATAATTTAGGATATTGATTAAGAACTGAAGAATAAAACTGTTTGGTTACTTACGATCTGAGTAAATGTGGGTTTGAAGTCGCAGCTCTTGTTGTCCGATGTGGTACAGTATGATTCAATCTTGTTGGCTTCACAGGACTTGATACTGACATTGTCAAGCTGTTACCACTGCAAATCAAATAAATAGACCATAATAACGAGATGATGCTAGGTAAAGACAAAGGTTCCTCACAACCTGATATTACAGCACTTTAGCAATATTATCCTTTAATTTCTTTACCATGTTTGTAAAATTGTCCAACAGTTTCTGCAAGGATTTCCCATAATGATTTTGTGCACAATGAATGTAAGAATGGAGCCCTTATTAATCATAGAAGTGAATTTTATTTAACAGGCCGCAGAAACTATGAAAGAAAAAATATTCGCGTTAACCTTGCACGGCAAACTAAAGATGTCTTAATAACAAATATTACGAACAATTTTCGCAGCTCGAGTTAAATAAAGCCTTTGCAAATTTTATATTTGGTCATGAAAAATAATTTAGGTCCAAGCAGCATGAAGTTCATTCGTCTAATAACACTTTTGCCAATGCTGTGAAAACGAATGATTAAAAGAAATCAAACATATTGCATGATGCGATTACAAATGATTGTATTATAGTGACAAGGAATCAAAAGATTGTCGCTAAGATCTTTCAGTCAGACATAAACATGATTAACAGGCCTATTAATTGACAGGCTAAAATAGTATCAAATACACTTACCGTACAGGCAGTGATGAAGATGTTCTGGAATGTGGTTGTTTAATATCATCTTTCCTAAACATGAAATTAAAATAAATAGAATATTGTACACGAGACTCACGGTTTTATCAATTCTTTTAGTTCGTTAATTTTTTAGAAAATCAAGCGTGTGCTGTGAGAATTATGGTTTACGATTACATTCCAATCTTTAAAAATTTACACTCAAACAAGGTTATAAAACATATTTTAGGAGACAAAAAGAAATTGCATTCTGTTCGCTTCTGTAATTGATCAATGTACGCCTAAGACTAACGTTTGTCTTCCTTTTCGCGAATTTCAAATAGATGCAGCTATCTGAGATCAAATTTCGGCAAGATACTTAGCCATGGTTTCAGAATCTAACGCGACTCTATGTTTCATGCAACGAGAAGAATTACTTCATGAAAATGTTTGCAAATAAATGAACGAAAGAACAAATTCGCCCATCTTCCGATTATGCTTGATTATTGATGCTCATTAATTGCTTGATTCATTGATTGATCGATCGATTGATTGATCAACTAATTCAGATGATAATGTGAACAGAAGACTAAAAAAGTGAAATAGCAAATAAACAATAATTGAATTAGTTAAACCAGACCAGGGTAAAAAGATAGCCTTTAAGACCGGACCTATGATTGAAAATACTGAAAGCTTTCACAGTAAATAAAGTAACGTAAATAATCTTACACAAGAAGTCCAGTAGTTGCTGATCGAGTAAGCCTTCCTCTGCTTGTCTTGAGCCTTCGAAGTTCATCTCCTTGTGTGTCCCCAGTCTCTTCGAATACTTTCGAATCGATTCCATTGTGTAATGGTTCGACATAATTGTTATTCGCTTCCATAGTTAGACTATCAGACAATAAATGTCTATGCATTCTGACGGTTGACCGTGTTGCTGGCTTTGTTTCCTGTGAAAAAAGCAACTGATCAATCAATCAATAACTGAAAGAAGATAACGCCATTAATAGTCGCAAAAGAAAATGTCACATGTTAATATCCTAAGACGATAATATGTGCTCTTGTCACTGCTGCAAGGAAGACAATTTAATCGAGGCTTTTAGTAGTTTTCATAAGTATTTGGAAACAACTTTTTCAGAAAATCGCTCAAAAGCGCAGAATTAAAATTCCTTTTTAAATGGGGCAAGTTTTCGAATGCATTCAAGATTTTGGTTATTCAATGAAGCACGTGGTGGCAAGTTATTACGATGAAGGACTACGGAGGAGCAGCGCTTCAAAATAGCGAGCCTTTTCCTGGTTCACAGATAAAATTATCCAAGTAAAAGATGAGAACATACTCTTCTTGATCTTGGTTTGTCGTCTTCTGGATCTGCTAATCTGATTGCATCAAAACCATTTAAAATATTTTCAACCGTTGTTTTCTTTCTATCCACGATAACTTTTGCATCTGAAATATTAAACGAATGAATCAACTATGATGAAACATCTAGGGAATAGCTTAAATGGGAATTTCATAAACAGCATTCATATTAAATACATGAAGTATAATTTAGGTTCATTTATTCAAACTGTATTCTGTGCAGTTAATGATACCTGTCTACTAAGAGAACACATTTTAAATTTAATGCATTCTCAATGGAAATAAGCAATTCAAATAGATAAGTTCTTTTAGTTGAAAATGAACCATTAAAATTGATGAGCACGTATTGATGAGGCCCCGATAAAAATTATCCAATGATTTCAAGAGTTTTACCATGTCCCCTCATTTTTATAAGGACCTTTTTATGATTTTTGATTTTGTAGTTCCTCATGACAACATTTTTTAAATCAGCCAACGAAAGCAGCGCCGGTGGGCATGAAAATGGGTCAAAATTCGTATTGACCTTAAGAACACACAAAAAATAAGTTGGTTTAGTATCTACCTGAACTTTTCTGCTTTGATCTGAATATGTCTCCTTGAATCCAAAGATTTGTTTGTCTTCTAAAGATAAGAAATTAAAACATTAATAGACAAATAAATACAAACAAAGAAACGCTAAAATGTTTCTTGGAGTTTCATGGTATCAAAAAGATACACAAACAGAATTTTGTGTTTGGTCCAAATTCAAATTTTCCGAAACAGATATTGTTGGCAGCCAAGACCAAGCTTGCTGTTTTTGAACTTTATTTGAAGTGAAAACATTCTACAAAGATAGATTGGTTAGGAATCCACGTTCATTGATAACAAAAAAAGACCATGTAGCTGTCCAGAAACAGAATTTGAATTCGACTAGAAAAGTTCCACGTATCGTCGTGCGAGCTTCTATTGCTATTGTTTACAATCGAAAATTCGTCAAATTTCTACAAACTGTACAAAAATCTCATCCATATCGAAATCGAATCCATATTCTTTGCAGAATGGCTAAAAGGTTGTAGCAGACAGAGCAAGTAAAAAACAAAAGGAGAATGACTAACAAATAAGAATTAAACAAAAAATTGTTGACATATATCATCACCAGTGACGAATTTAGTTTAATGTCTAAGTACTTACTCTTCTAAGAAATGTTGTTGTGGGCCTATGATTGAACCAGGTCGACATATCCTGTTAAATAACGACAAAAAAACCTTCTCAAATATATATACTATGATTAAAACATTCCGGGGTTTTGTATTACCTTAGAGGATCTTGTTTTCCATTCAACAGACATTATTATGGGGGTT
The DNA here is from genome assembly GCA_004194415.1 of Aurelia aurita. NCBI lineage: Eukaryota > Metazoa > Cnidaria > Scyphozoa > Semaeostomeae > Ulmaridae > Aurelia > Aurelia aurita. The sequence continues at coordinate 394,939 of REGM01000021.1, read as the reverse complement.
AAAACAAAATATTTTAATGGCGAAAATTAGAAGAAACTTCGTCAATTGTTTCAAACGGTGAGCTTGGATGTACGCAGTATTCGCTTTCTTGTTTGTGAAATTTCTCGGAAAAACAGAGTTTGCGACCGCAATATTTTTATATTATGGGATAACAATCGTACATCTTCGAACGAGCGCTTGGAATGCTCATTTAATTTCGGTACCTTGACGTGGAGAGCCCAATCAAGGATCGACACTAATTCGAGGATTAACGGTATATGGACGAGCACAGCTGCAGCATATATGGTTGCAGGGCTGTCGGATTTAGCTTTCAAATCATTTATTTATTATCTATTACCTAAGGTTTAAATTGGATGGAAAACATTAATTTATCAGCAAACGAAGAGACACTCGATTAACCTAATAGCAAATAGCAAACACAGTGAGAATACAACCAGCCTCCATTGCAATATCTAATTAATTAAATATAAACGAGGCAATATAATGGCGGTCATTGTGTTGCTATGGCAATGCACAGTTCAATTGACGTAACTACATGATAATAATTGAGACTATGTTGAGACCTTTCTACTGGCCGACTTTGAAATAAAATAAAACTAGGAATTACGCCATCATGCAAGCAGATGGTTGTTTTTTCATATAAACTTTTCTGCGGTGATTTTAGGCACTACAGGAAGCCAAGAAAGAAATTCAAATCAATTTGAGACACAGATCGTTCAAACAGGTGATTTGAATGAAGTGATGTATTTTTAAGCAGCCAAAAATAACTCCTTGAAATAATTATCTGGGCAAAACAGTAACTACACTCTTTCTAATTTCATTATTAACAACAATTTGACAGTTCTTCTTTTAAGAAGTCCGACCCCAGCAAGTCTTGTTTTCAGAGGTGGAAAAAGTGCATGAAGCCGCGAAGCAGCTTCGCAGGAAGGTCATTTGTCTTGAAGGAAGAAAGGGGGAAGGAAAAGAGCAAGTAGGAAAAGGAAGAAAACGGAAGGATCCGAGGAAGAGAGGAAAGAATAAATGAAAGGAAAAGGACACAAGTAGAAGAAGAGGACGAAAAATGGAAAGGGGGAAAGAAGACAGAATGAAAGAGAAAAGAAGATTGAAAATGTATAGAGGAAAGCAGGAAAGAAGGAAGGGAAGAAAAAACGAAAAAGGCAATGTTTGGTTGTGTTCTTTTACTGCACATATGCGTTATGCAGTAGTTCAATGGTGCTTTGAAATCTGGCACAAGAACAAAGAGTGATAAGAATAGAAGGAAGAATCTTAGATTGAGGTCGCTTCGCAGGAAAGTAGAAATATTTTCCACCACTGCTTGTTTTCATAAAAACAATTTCTAGTGATCGAAACTTTTCGTTTGTAAAATAAATAGTCATAACTTAAACTGCATGGGCAATTTAAGTCTTGCCTGCAGATATTTTTAAAATCTTACAAAAAGCTCCCATTTCTTCAATGTATTGCTGTATGAATGTGGTTTTGACGACACCACTATTTGCCGCAAAGCATCTGAACGCAGTTTAAAATCTTACCTTATCCAAGCTATGGTTTCTGCAGCAGTAAAATGAAAATGTTTCATAAAATAGCATCCTATCAGTGTTCCAGTTCTGCCAAGGCCAGCTGCAAAGAAAGCGTAAACTCTTTTTAATCACAATAGATGTAAACGTATGTTACATTTGGCCCCGTTTTGCTTCACAGAAAATGTTTTTTAACCCAGTACAAAATAAAGTAACCTTTTCCAAACATTCGAGATTTCCTTGCCAAGTAAAACGTTTGTCTGCTTGGCCACATCGCTAAACATTGCTTGACAAACATTTTTGCTTGTGAGAAGCAGAAAATGTTTTTAAACTTTTGCAACAACATTGCCCGACAAACTCTGCTTATTTGTGCTTGTCAAGCGATGTTTTGCGACGTGGTCAATTCATCAGCAAATCTCAAATTTTTGACAAATAATGTTTGCTCGTTTGGCCCGAGTTTAAGACTTTTATTTGAAACTGCAATTTACCGTTGTTGTTGTTGTTGTTTTGCGCAGCTTTATAACTGAAATTTAACGTTGTTTTGCGCAGCTTTAGAATTCCGGAACAATAAACACTATGGTTTTTTCAATGAGTTAGCAAAAGTTACATATAAGCGAAGAGAAGACTATTGGCTTAACACTAGAACGAATCAAATATTTTACTATTTATTTTAAAGTAGCTTTGATATTGTAAATATTTTAACTAGATTCTTCTTCTGAATACATGTAAAGTAGTTCGTAGTGACCAGGTGAAGAGCCACTCTGTGGAGACACTGGTCTTGATTCATTATTATTATTATTATTATTATTATTATTATTATTATTATTATTATTATTATTATTATTATTATTATTATTATTATTATTACTATTATTATTATTATTATTATTATTATTATTACTATTATTATTATCATTATTATTATTATCAACTTATGTCTTTTTTAGGCATGCGCAAGGTTGGTTTCAGAGCATCTTTTGGGGTCTTCTTTGTTTACATGCGTGGCTTAGCTAGTTAGCCGTATAAATCCCTTTGATTGCAATCGTTTGGCACTGCCATGTCAATCAAAAGCAGAGGACGCGATTGTAAGGAAATCTGCCCCTGCTCATTGACGCATAGACGAGGGACTGAGCCAGTAGTTGATTTTTTTGTGAACGTTGTTATAGCTTTACAAATGATAATGCAAGAAGAGCNCCGGAACAATAAACACTATGGTTTTTTCAATGAGTTAGCAAAAGTTACATATAAGCGAAGAGAAGACTATTGGCTTAACACTAGAACGAATCAAATATTTTACTATTTATTTTAAAGTAGCTTTGATATTGTAAATATTTTAACTAGATTCTTCTTCTGAATACATGTAAAGTAGTTCGTAGTGACCAGGTGAAGAGCCACTCTGTGGAGACACTGGTCTTGATTCATTATTATTATTATTATTATTATTATTATTATTATTATTATTATTATTATTATTATTATTATTATTATTATTATTATTGTTATTATTGTTATTATTAATTAAAAAAGCAGCGAAGATGAGGCAGATCTATCAATCAATTTGTGAAAATTAAAAACAGTACAGGATCTGACATAAAGAGACCAATGACCAAAACATAGCTACAAAATGATAATAAACAAATCCTTGCGACGAAAGATTAACGAGAAAATAAATAATAAACATCAACATGTGCCTACCTTTGCAGTGAATGGCGATTGCTCCCTTCGCATTCTCACATATTGTTAAAAATTTCCTATGAGAGAGCAAAATTTTTCATTCTATATTTAAATAATGACATCTGATAGCGATCTACAAGTACCTGGAAGATTACAAATCGGGGACAATTTGAAATTCTATCAGACGTTTGTGTTAAATGTACGATTTATGTATGTATGCATACATCTGTAGTAACAGAGAAAATAGAAACTTTGCATTTTCGAAGGAACAAAATTAATTCATTAAAATGAAGGAACGTATTTTTAACGCAACAACAAAACTGCTACATTAATACCAAATGCGTTTCAGTCTCTAGGCAAAACAAGACTGAAAAAAGAATGGCAAATCAATGTAGGAAATAGATAGTCTGCAGCACCAATCATACTAAAATCTATACATGACAAAAACACAAGGACAATAGACTCACCGAACAATGGCATCGCTGGGGATGCTTCCATCAACAAAGAAAAGATCATAATGTTCGAAACCATTGTCAATAAATCGTCTGGCGTCATACATTTTTTTATTGAGCCTAATCACAGTTCTGGCGTTGTGTTTTCTGAAGTAGTCAAAATATGACTCAGGAGAATGCAAAGGATATCCTGAAAAAAAAACACAGACCATTTATACATTTTTATTAATTTGAATTCAACAGACAGCAACGAGTCATATGGACGGGAATTTTACTGCAAGTAACTTTCTAAATTCAGATTTTCAAAGATATAGACACTTGCTTTAACGTTTCGCTTTCGCTCCATCAGAACTAACCTTACAATAATTGGGGGCCTACCTATAAACCTAAATTACAATGGGGTAACATTGCAACAACAACCTAACAAATTATAAATTCAGTGTATCTCCATCATAATTTCTTAGTTACATTGAAAGAACAACTGAGAAATACTCCCTTTCAAAATTACAGAAAATTTTGAAACCTTTCAGTAGGCAACAAGTTTATGCAACACAAGTTTATGCAACACAAGTTTATGCAACACAAGTTTATGCAACACAAGTTTATGCAACACAGAAACACACTGAAGATAACTTTCAGCGAAATGTTTTAAAGCCGTCTTTCGATTGCAAAACAGAGTTGAGTAACAGCTTATCTTTGGTACAAGCTCTGGCGATTGAACGGGATGTAACGTTTAAAGCCGTCTTTCGATCACAAAACAGAGTTGAGTAGCAGCTTATCTTTGGTACAAGCTCTGGCGATTGAACGGGATGTAACGTTCAAAGCCGTTTTTCGATTGCAAAACAGAGTTGAGTAACAGCTTATCTTTGGTACAAGCTCTGGCGATTGAACGGGATGTAACGTTCAAAGCCGTTTTTCGATTGCAAAACAGAGTTGAGTAACAGCTTATCTTTGGTACAAGCTCTGGCGATTGAACGGGATGTAACGTTGACAGAGCCGTTTTTCGATCACAAAACAACAGAGTTGAGTAACAGCTTATCTTTGGTATAAGCTCTGGCGATTGAACGGGATGTAACGTTGACAGCAAATATTTCACAATCGCGATTCGAGGCGAGACAGATTCGAGGCAGAACTTGAACTCAATTCCGATCAAGTTCATCATACTGAATATCGGGACCATTTGCTGAACCAGTTTTCAAGTTCTGTACCACTCGAAGACTTTTCCGCGAAAGTACAGAATTTTGACACCTGTTGAGGTGCTACCAGGGGTAGAGGATACAGGGGGTAACGCGCTCCACCCTCTCAAATTCAAATATTCTTACGTTGAGATAAATTTTTGAAACAGCACGCTCATTGCGTAGAGATTAACAACATAGTAACACAAATAAAGAAAGAAACAGAAGGCAAAGTAAGATCTTTTGAAAAACTTTGGACTATAATTTTAACTACATACCATTCTCAATCTTCTTCTTTTCGTGAGGGCCAGCAAATGCAAGGAACTTTCCTAAAATTTGAAAAATCAATATTGAAAAGTGCTTGAAACGAATGGAACATTTTCACTAAGCCATTCTTCCATTCGAGATGATTTCCTTCGGTTTTATTCTACAGCTTGAGGGGAACCACAGAGCAAGCTGCAAGAGGGATTTTAAAAAGGACCTACAAGAATAAGATAATGTGCTCTGCAATCATAAAACCAGACACAGTTTCTAGGGGCGAGAACGGGATAAAAAATGTTACAAGATAAATAGAATAGTTTTACGTACCAGGTACAATCCAATTTAAGTCGCCATTTTCAACTCTCTAAAAATAATAAATATAAGGAAAACGTTACGTTATATGCTTCGTCTATATTTCCATGAAAAACGAATTTTGAACAAAATTTCCGATAAAGAAGTCTTAGAATATTTTGGCATGCAGTTTGTCACAATACGAAATATCGAATAGTTTGAGGGGAGAAACTCCGTTCAATTTTCCTTCGAGAAACTGTGAGAAACAAAGGTATCAAATTCTGCAATGCTCGATGCTGGTAGGATCTTGATAAAAATCATGACATTAGAATCATGACATCAGAACCTATGCTTTTACGGAAGCGGAAGCGGTAACGCCATTTATGGCCTCATAACGACAAAAAAATGTCTCTGGTTTCAGCCATTATTGATTTTTTAATTTGATATTTAAAAGTTCATAACTCGGTAAGTTTCTGAACGATTTCATGCAGGTTGTATTGTACCAATGCATAATTCAAGATCCAAGGAATAAAGTTAACCATAACTGACGAGAATTCGTTTATTTGCAAATTCGTTATACTCAGAGAAAGGGCGCACAATCTATTTTGGACACCCTATTAGTGAGTTCAGGCAACCAGACGCAGATATCTCTTTAAAGGGGCATTTGCAACCAGCATACCTTGCACGTGCCATCCCTTTGCTGGTGGCCATTATCGTGGACCATGAAAATGGCGACAACAAAGAGTCCATAAAAGGATGAATTTACAAAGCATGCCGGTTGCAAAGGCCCCTTTAAATCAAAGAGATTCGAATCAAATGCAAAATCAAGAAGAAAGAAGAAAACGAAATAAATTGAGAGAATCACCTCATAATGTTCATATTCTTCAAAATCAAAAGTTGAAAAGTCAAAGAATTCATTTTCCATGGCCTAAAAACAGAAAATAATAAATTTACAACCTCTTTTCTTGTTATATATACATGAAATAAGAACTTCTAACTGGTGTAAATATCGTCTATCGGCGATCGCCACTTTGAAACACATAACAAAGTACAAATAACGCGCTACGGGCCAATTGAAATTAGAAAGCAGTCTCAGAATGTGAAATTTCAAATTATTTTTTGTCTTACTGCGGTGCAGCAACCCAAATCTCTCAACAAAAATAAAGGTTTCTATTTGAATCAAATTTTACGACCTAACACAAACGTAGAGTGAAAAAGAATGTAGATTTGTCTAGAAATAAAGAAAACTTCAAATTTCGTGTATTTTGTTCTCCTCAGCCTTCAACTAATGCAAAACATTTGTTTTGAAAAGAAGCCTAAAACTTAGCATTTCTATGACATTGGAAAGTGGATTAGTTTGTAGAATAAGAAAGAAAACCAAATCGACTGTTATGTTTTTATCATAGAAAAACGAGCCATAATTGGCTTACACTTTGGGCTGGTTGGTTTTGAAGTTTATTGAGTGTGTTTGGATTGTGATCAAAAGCTCTGTTGTGTTATTCAATAAGATCGAGTGGTATAATGAAAAACAGGCTTCCTATTTCACGCATTCTGATGCAAAGAGATAGGATCTACAAATAAAAACATCCTGTGTTTAAAGCCTTATTTCTGTTCAAGATGATTTCTTAACAATATACCACTTGACACTCCCTCTTTTCATTAGCAATGATGATGAATTTGAAAATAACACAGAATACATACACATTTTAGCTCTTCTACAAAAGAGTCTGGATCGAGCGATATTTGTATACATTTTTTAAAAATCTGACGAATGTGCACAACAGTGATAGAAGCTCTAACGTCGCTCAATGAAACCTTTAAATAAAACTGTATAAAAATATCGCTCGATCAAGAATCTATTGTCGAACAGCTTCGCACAAGGATACAATTTACGAGTTAAAATGAGTAGAAATTTACATTCAGACATTCATTTGGGGGACAGCTCGTCTTAGATCAAGAAAACCATTCGCTAGGATATATCAAACAATTATAAAATTTGTTTGAGTCTGAATTACTTTTGGCCGCGATTGTACAGAAAATAAACAAAAATTTACACCTTCAAAAAATCACCCAAACTTTGCTTCAAAATCAGAGTATCCTCCAAAGCCAGATGGCTTCTAAAAGCAAAAGTTCCCACAAATTCAAAGACATTTCAATACTTCGTGATTTATCTGAGACCAATTTAACAAAAAGGCACACAAATTTTCATGATCGGTAATATAATCAAATTTTGATGATTTTTAAAAGGTGCCAGTCTTTTCATTTTCATTTAGAAACCCTACTGTCATCGAAGTCTTTAGCTAAGCCTACAAATCATTGCAAGGACAGTTACTGATGTAATTCAAAATCACGCCGTTCGAAAACTTGGAGAATATTTCGATCTAGCAATTTGATAAAAAAAAATTAATTCAAATGATGGAACCTTACCTTGTAAACGCCATTTAGACAGTCTAAAATTGTCAAATTGTAAGTACAATTACCAAACGAGGCATCCCTGTAAGAAAAATGTAAACATATACTTATTTCCAGTAATTAATAGTAGAAAGTTGGGTGTCAGTTATAGATTATGATCATGGCATTGAAAGAGACGGTACAAGAGGAGAGTTAGGAAACCAATGGAAAGTACCAAGCATAATTCATTCCAGTATCAAACAATCACAGCCAAATAAGTTTCAAAGTTGTTTCTCGCAAAAAAAGCCGAAAAAAACTTGTTTGAAATTAGGGTAGTATTTGACAAAGGAGTTACAACAGTACCTCTTCAAGAGTCAAATGGGGTGCCTTTTGGTGCCAGCATAGGCGTCGAATCTTTGCAAAACTTCAAAATTAATCGTGTAAAATGTTATTGTCCTATTCTTTCAAATGCATTGTTCAAAGGGAACTTCAGGTAATAGGCCATAATTCTAGGGAGAGCATTTTTGATATCATCATTATTTTCGGAATTACAGCGTTTTTAATATTTCTGCTAGTTTTGAAGTTGTGACATCATCAAATTGCTAAATCGGAAACCATAAAAGCTACAGACTTTTGCTTGCTAACATCTTGCAGACCTTCAAAATTGAGATTTTCTTGCATTGATCATATTGATTTTCCTCAATTAATTAGAATTTATGGTGCTTTTAATGCTTGTCAAAGCTTCAGATGCTTACTGTCTTGCATTCTTTCATAAAACGTAAAAAAGCTGTAATTCCAAAAATGACGATGATATCAAAAATGCTCTCACTGGAATTATGGCAAATTACCAAAAGTTCCCTTCCAGCAATTCATTTGAAAGAATGGGGCAATAACATTTTACACGATTAATTTTAGAGTTTTGCAAAGATTCGACGCCTACGTTTTTGGTGCCGGACGTAAGGCATAAGACGAAATTCGTGATATTTCAGTCAAGTTCGCATACCTCGGATTCGAATAATTCAGATTTTGCTTAAGTCGGACCAAATATAACAATCCCAGGCCCATTGATATAAATCCTTTGCGAATTCTTTGCCTAAATCGGATTTTATAAGTCGGATATACGCGTAAGTCGGACAATTTTTCTCGGTCCGAAGAGATCCGACTAACGCGAGTTTGACTGTATACGTGGAAGATCAACCAGTTTGCTTCATATGGAAAATGTTCGTTTTAAAGACCTACAGCTAACCATGATCCTTTGCGGCTCCAAAGTCACCTTTTGTATGATCTGAGAGTCGTTCCTGGCCTAGGGTCTATTTGTTTTGCTTTTCATTTGGGGCACAAATGATCGTGGTAACAAGGAAATGTAGAGCCTAAAGAGTCAAGGGCTTTTTTCGAAGTCTCGAGCATCCATTTGACCAAATTTGACCAATTTTAAACATCACAGAAGCAATGTTATTTAAAACATAATGAGTGTAATTAAAAGCAGGCATGGTGACCATTTCAAAATATGCCAAAAAGAGCTTGGAATAGAATTATTTGTGTTTTTTAATTGACAGGATCAAAAATGCCTTGCAAAAAAAATTAAAACGACGGGCAGCTGCCTCTAAAATTTGCAGGTTGAAGGCTATTTTGCATTCAATGCACAGAACTGCACACGTCAATAGCAAGATTGATTAATTTCGAACGGTATTTTCAAAAGGGGATTGATTATGAATATCCAGGTGTCTAAGCGGAGTAATTCTTCCATTGTTTCTAAAAATAGACCCAAGAAGAATTTGACGTGTTGTGTTCATCAATAGAAAATAATGACGACCACAGAGCAACTATCGGACTGCTTTTAATTTGGGTAAAATTTTGGAAACAATTTCATGAACAGCAAAGGAAAATGGAACATTATTCAAATTTCTTCTCGTATCAAATATCCACTTACTAAACTCTATAGGAATGTATCGAAATGTTTTCTGTTTTGCTAGCAGTCCCATTACAAATAGAAAACACACAGCATGGCAAAACCTAAAACAATGCTTTCCGCAGCTAAAATGTTTCTCAAAGGTCTCAACAGCTTAACATTTTATGCTTATTTGTGGCTATGAAATTTTATTACATGCATATTACATGAGGGTATTACTGTACATGTGTGATATGACAAGAAATTGAAAATTCATTTCTTGATCTTAATCATAGACTTGCACTAGTGCTTAGCACTTAAAACTGTGGCTTGTGGCTGCATAAAGCCACTGCATAAAAGCAATAAAAATATCCTTCAATTTAAAACAAGAATTTTGCTAGGTCATTTGATGATTTGTGGTTTGGAAAGATTCAGGTCATTGATAAATTTACTAGCCAAATGCGACTGCTAACTTGATAAGGTAAATTTGGAAAAGAGCGAGAAACAATTTCAAAATATTGTTTTAACTTTCGAAGTATTCTTAAGCAATCTTGATACAGTTAAACCAGAACTGTGGGGTCTTGCAGTCACTGGATCAAATAGTCAGTAAAATTTAGACTATCAAAATTGGAGTCTGCATAATCCAAAAAGTGTGTGAATATTATTGAGAATTTGTTCAGTTATCTTTTTCCATTTTTTATAAAATAAAATTTATTTCTTTTAGAAAAAAGTAACAAAGATAGAATTGTAGCCACACTCTGAAAATCAAATAGTTGTGAGAGTACTCAGTGTGTTATGGCTTGTTGACTTTTTTGCATCCATATTGCTCTTGCGCCAATTTTACTGTGACAAGACATCTTTTTGTAGAAGCAAAAAAGTCTGCATATTATTCATTAAATGGAGAGGTCTGGAAGCGTGAGTTGATGATCAAGGTTTGACAGTACAATGCCAATATGACCACTTCATGAGCGACAAATATCAGAAGAAATGATTGCACTAAAATGAATTCAAAATTTCCAAAGCAATCCTGAAACTTACACCATGTTATAGATTTTTGCAATTTTTATGAGAATATATAAGTTGGATGATGTTCCTAACTGCATTTCTACCTCCACATATTTTCTAATTTGCATACAAGATCAGCTTACCTAAATGGCAAATATGGGGGATTACATCCACTCACAAGAGGCCTATATGCATCTTCTGGGGTCCATTTCAAGTAGATTACCTAAAAACAAGCACCAATCAAATTCAAATTTATATCTGGAGCAGGAAAACTCCTCTGTCATACGTAACCTAACAATAATATAATTAACCAGTACGCACATAAATCAATTTCCAGCTATTTGAATGTCTCTTGATCATCATCATCATCATCATCATCAATTTATTGACGTAGCAAATAACAATTAGGATAGTATATAAATGCTACAATACGAACAAATTGCACTATAAATCATAAAAAAATATACGGTACATGCCTTGTGTACATTAATATCACAAAAATTTTCAAGAGTTCTGGTAAACGAATTCTTCAGAGGTATGAAAGACTTTGTTTTCTAACTAGACAAGGCAATAGGGAACCCTTGGAAACAAACTGGGAATTAAGAAGTAGATTGGTTACAATCAGTTGCATGAGCAGTAGCTGGAACCTTGCGTAATCTGTTTGTGTTGCTTTTATCAATTCAGAAACCTTTGCTTTGAACTATTTCATTAAACTCTTTGCGTTGATGAAAATAATTTTTTCCTCTTCTTCCTTTCAAGTCCTTCGTTACAAAAGTTTATTGGATCAATTTAGGCTGTTTCCAAGCCAACGATTTCACAGGAATCATTAATAGACAATAACGCTAAAGATGGCAGCCGCGCAAAGCATTTTGGTCTGCCGTTTCGACTGCTAGCTGTGGTAAAGTTCAGAACAAGTAATCAATGAAAACAAATAGGAAAATTTTGTAATTCGAACGCGAATCTTTAATTAAAACTTCAATTTGAATCAAAACTTTACTTTTTCTGCTTTGAAAAAGGTTTCCTTTCGAACCATGTTGCATTCGAATTCAAGGTCAATTCGAATCCAAGCTAGCTAGTTGGAACGGCAGACCAAGATTTGTATGTCGTTAGGTGGTCGTCACCCATGCAAGTTTTGTTTCATTGGCTCATGCAAGCACCAATTTCAATCTTAATACACTATTGCCCATTCCCCTTGTTCATGAAAACCTACGCTGTCGATTAACTTTAAGAATTTTGTAAGAAATTGTTGGCCCTAAAAACAGCGTTATGATACCTAAGGCCTGTACTGTACATTCCAGTATTAGAACCACACAGAGTGGTGAAATATTAGTTAGCCACAAACATTTGCACTTCTCCTAGATTTTCTGACCAATATCCTTGCTTGACAGAAGAGCTATGCACAGTTTGTTTTTATGCATGATAAATTAGTAGTGTCTAACTCAACTCAAAATAATCACATCTTTGCATAATACTTTTAGAATTTTATCAACAGCAAAATAACTGCCAGTGTCTTGACAATTCATCAATTATCAAAACCTAACAATATAATCTTGAAATGATTTCAAGAAACTTTTGAGAGAAATAAGACAGCAGGTGGTGTAATGAAAATTGGTCTTTAGAAATAATATGGATATGGGACTGATTTATGAGGCAATTTACCAATAGATTTCATGGAAAAAATTAACAAAGGAAGATGAAACATGGCATTGACTCAACAAATTATTTTCATTAAAACTGAAATTAATATTTCCAAAACTCTCTTTGTGACTAGTATATATGTGTGTCAAAATAATGTTTTTAAATGAAATGCCTCATTTTCATTTTAAATCCAATGTATATAATATTCAACTCAACCAAATGTAAATGAAATATTTAGCTACTTTTTCGCCACTTATGCAAACAATGATAGAGCTACTGTGAGACCCAATTTGATAAGTGACATAAAAACATGGTTCACTTACAGAATATGCACCAATCAAAAATGCAGCGTTGGCTCGTTTTCTGCTGTCATAGGATGTGTAATGAACAATCCTCTTCTTTGCAAGTGAGTAGGACTATGAGGAAAGAAAAATCTTTGCAAGTGTGTTAGGACTATGAGGAAAGAAAAAATACATACAAAACTGCCGTCAAGTTTTTAATCAACAGCAAGGCTAAAAGATTGAATAAAAGGCAAAATAATGTAATGAAAATTGAACGAAACATCACCAAAATATGGTAGCATAAATTAAAGAAAACTTAGACTTTCAAAAACTGGCCTTAAGGTTTTTAAAGTATACAACTTGTCAAACAGTGGGAGTGGGTATATCTTTTGTGAATTACAGAACTTGAAAATCATCTTATGAATAGGATCATTTGGTAAATAGTTTTTTTAATTATCTTTTTAGTTTTACAAGGACTTTTGATCATGAAAATGGAAGGTGAAGAGCTGCTGTCAGAATTCTGAAAACAATCATCAGAAATTTTACGCAATCAAACAAAATTCACTCTAACATATTTCAACTCTTGAAACAAAACCAATCAAAGGTTGATCAAATGCCTAAAGATTGCTTTGCTTATTTTAATACGAACATTTTTAATAGATTCAAATATCTTGAAATCCGCTGATGTATACTTTTTATAAAATCTAATCTCAAGAAGTCACACTTTTTGAAACTTATAGAAATCTGTTTACAATCACAAGGCTTTGCTGAATATTTGCATCTGACACTGATCAAAGCAAAGTTTCACATCAGATCCAAAAGAAAATAAATAGTGTACTGACATACAATATTAGCCAATCAGAGTAGAGAGACCCTGAAATTTGTACATGTCATTCAATCATGATCAACTTTATACAGAAATCTGCAAGAATTATTCCTATTAAAGTTTCAAGAGATTTGACATACATCGAAGAGAATTATCTGCAAAGGGATGACCACTAGATTAAACACAACAGGTGACATTTGACGATATCATTGATATATCTGTTCATTAATTTATTTGAAGCAGTTGAATTTAACCAGTATGGTTTAAAACATAATTCAAAAGCCATTCAATAGCAGGTGAAATCAAGTTTCTTCTAAAAACATCTCCATTGTTTAATGGCAGGTGGCAGATCATTGCTAAATCTTCTCTCCATGTTTATCGTTTCTTTCTACCACAAATTCGATTTTCTTAATCTAAAAATCTCTCAGTCAGCAGAAAACAGATTGATCTTTTCTAGTTATTATGTTTTAGATATATCAAATGTGAAAGTTTTTAGAATTAAGCCTCAACAGATAGTTTTGAAAAGAAGAGGAAGCCACTGACACAACAAAATAGTGTTACTGCTATGACAATGACTTGATTTGTCAATTGAATTTGTCAATACATGAATCTGTGCTTTATACTTCTTTTCATGTTCTTACTTCTTTGCATATTTTATAAAAGTTTTAGGGTATATGTATAGGGTATATACTGTATATATATATATATGGTATAGGGTATATGGTATATGTATTGTTTTGTGTTAATTTCATGGGACTTTGTGTGCATTTTCAAAACATTTTAAAGCACACCTTTCATAATATCAAATAGATGGGGAGCTAAAGGCGTATTTTCACTGAAAACGTTTTGAGCAAAAAGATTTCAAGCGAATTGATACAGGAGCAAGTGCACATCAGACAAATGATTTCTCAACCGAAAAAGTCCGTTCTCTGAAAGCTGAATTTTTTTACACTTTTTAATTTCAATTTGTGCAAAACATTTTTTGCTCAAAATTTGTAAAGTGAAAATGCGGCTTAAATCTCATCACTGGGGAAAGTGAGCCCTAACAAAAATTCTTTGGATAAAAAAAGCCTAAGAAATTCACCCAAAAACGACTTGCACTACAAAAAAAATTCACAGCAGAGCAGCAGGTAATTATCTGCACATGGTACAGCAGACCTCCTTTTGCGAAGGTCCTAAAAGTAATTTTTTCCTGAACAAATCTAAATGCTATTGAACAAAATGATTGCCACATAATTTGCCATCATTTTACTTGCCAAACATCACTTTGCTTGGGTTAACCACCAAATTATCTTGAACCCATTAAACCACCAAAATATCTTGCTTGCCAGATTCCCAGGGGTCACCCCGCCTAAACCCTTTTCATGACTTAAAGAATATTCTGTGCAGGGGTGCAACGTAAACACCTGCACATAAGAACATAGTGGATTAAGGACCTAAAGGGTGAAATTTTCAAATTAGACTCCTATTTTATAAGAACCCATTGTATAATTCATTGTATAAGAATCCAGGCTGACTTGCAAAGTTGTAGGTTCTTAATGCGCGGGATTTTCCTGCAGCCGCCCTCATATGAGATTACCCTCTATGGAGTAAAGACAACCAAGCATGGTTACATTTACAGGCTGTATCGATCTTTGGACAAAGGTCCAAATTATTGAGAACAAAGGATTTGAATTTTTTTTTAAAACAAAAGGATTTCCCCTAAAGATGTATACAATCTTTAAAGTGATTGTCCCTGGGTTTTGGTTGTCTCAAAAGAAAGTCTGCCATCTTTCATTCATATGCAAAATTTCTGGAAAACTTATGACTTTAATTGCAGTTAGAAGAGATGCCATGGCCATGGCCCTTTCCACAGTAGATTTGAAGAGAAATCTCAATGTGTCTCTGATGAGGTATCTTTAAAAAGTAACAAGAAGCTTATGAGGTTCCCAGGTGTAAGCAATAAACAAAGCAATTGTCACCTTTAATTTTTTGTTCAGCCTGTTGCAATATCTGAAGAGCATGGCCAAGTTGAGAGGACCAAAATCCGCATAGAAGCTGAAACGAAGACATCAGCAGAATTAATGAATGCAAAAAATGTGCAGAGCTCAGTTGAGAAGTATTTGTTTGGTGAGAAGGACAAAAGCAACACGTAGTGCTATAAATAAAACAAAACAAAGATGAATTCTCATCACTGATACTTCTTCAGGCGGCGGCCTGTTCAGGCATAATATATTGATGATAGAAATAAACGAAACTTACTTTTCATAGACAAGCTCATCATCAACACAGAAATAATGCGTTGTAGCACTACTTCTTGGTTTTATTCTCAAAGTTGCGAAGTACAAACGATCTGAAATACGAAACAAACGGGAATTAGTCTTCCTTTGTGGCTGGTTTGTCTTCGCCCATCACACACAGGATGAATTCGTTGCTTTTAATTGAGTGCCCCTTCTGGATTACGATATTCTTAAGTACCCGGTTTATCTCCAAAATAAATTCACATGAATGGGGGAAATATCAATAAACTCGATCTACAAATGTGTGGTGTAAAGAGGAAAGAGCAGAACATGAATCAAAGTTGTTGTTGAATCAACAAAAGGGATTAAATTTTGCAAGCCATTTCGAGCCTGACCCGGCATTCATCGCGAATCGTAGAAACACAACTCCTGGCCACTTGCAGAAAATATAAGTTAATTTGCGTTAGCGGAATTTGATGACATCTGATCTTCCATGTATCATAATTTGTATGAAAGCAATGAGATGAGATTGAGTCACATGTCGATCGAATGTTTGTTGTGGATGTAAGGCCATCTCTATCTCCGTTCTTTCTGCAAATAAAAACAGCAAATTCGACCACTAAATCACCTTTAATAAACTCGCAAGCATTTGCCAGTTCTTGATCCTCAGTCATGGCGACTAATTCCACCACATCTGCCTCCAATGTATTAAATATAAATGTAAAATCGATCGATCGGCTGTTTCTGTTTGAAATCAAATGAAGTATCAACCTTCGCCTCTCTTTAGTTGCTTTCAATTCCCAAAGGACAAATCACTTTGAATAAATTTCCTATTGTCAAGAGACCTCAAATTAGCCAATCAAATCGCGTGATTTTCGTGACGTATTGCAATAAACCAATCAGATTCTTGCATCTATTTTAGGCTATCGTTGCTAAGGGTTGCGCTCTTATTGGCGAAACCATTGATAACAAGAGGCGAAACCAACCAAAGAATGTAGGGGGTGGGGTGTGTGGATTTATTCTGTAAAAGAGGGCATATAATTTGAAGAAGAGATGATTTTGCTCGGTTCATCAGAACTTGAGAAACTCAAAAATCAAGACGAAAACAAGCGATTTCTTTGCATTCAAGATTTAGCAATTTTCCATAAAAGAAGTTGCCCCAGAGGCAGTGGCGTGGTGGCAGGGGGCAGGGGGCACGTGCCCCCCCAGCGACGTGAAAAGATGGGGGCGCCGAAGGCGCCCAACGTTTTAAGAGGGCGNATTCAAATTACAGCAACAGTTCCTGCGACAACAGCATCTTGAAAAAGATGCCATTGACCGACAGGACAATTTGATTCTGATAAGTAATGAAAATAGACATTTCCTCGAATATTGAGCTACCAGCACTGAATCATTTCGTAGTAAAGGTAATTTTGTAATTCCTACTTGATATGCTGGACTATTTTTTGTTGAATATGAATTGTTTTATTTTACTTCTAAAGATCTCTATTCGTTCCTTGGATTGATTTGCAATGATGGGTATCAGTTTTCTAGGCAAAGTTTACATAACATCCCACCTATTTTGTATTAATTGCAGCCACGTTTATGAAACAAAATATAACTAAAAGGGCGTAGCCCTCATTCTCCGAGCGTCTGAAGGGCGTGGTCACTAAACATTTTCTGGTGGCTTCGCCCCCAGACCCCCTCACTTTTCAAGTGCTGCGTACGCCCCTGCTGCCCAGGGGAGAGAGGGACATTAAGTAACTTACCCCATCCGATATTTTTTTGTAGGCTGTTTCGATCAATCTTATAGGCGATATTTTGGTCCATCTGTGTCTGTCACTCATTGGCAAAGTTTGGTACGATGAATTTAGCCTCTAGGCAGCGAACTCAAGTTAACAAATATGGATTTGGTTGGCACTGCCGTTGAAAAACGTTGCAAAAGCGGCATGGGCTTCAAATCTTAGAAAAGCTAGTGTACATGGCTGTAGCGTCTTTCTTTGCATTGAATAACTTGAAAGGAACATGAGGTACTTTACTATAATTCTACAGTTGACTTTTTTGATATTTTGTTTATTTTCAATATCACAGCGTTTTCTTGTTTGAGATTGTGACGTCATCAAATTTCTAAATCGTCAACCAGAAGGCTTCTGCTTAAAACTATATTATAGACCTTCATAAACTATGGTTTTCTTAAGAATTATTCTATTTTTCTCCATTGGTTTTGAAGTTATGACGGTTTAAATTTTTTTCGAAATTTTGCTTGAATATTTTCATAAAAAGAAAAACACTGTAATTTTGGAAATAACTAAGATATAAAAATTGTCAGTGTAGAATTACAGTAAATTACCTAAAGTTCAAGCTGGCTTTTTTTGTTAGAGATTTGAAGTCTATGCTGAAAAAAGTAAGATGAAAATTTCGACGTGAAGTTAGAATATAACTGGATCTGGACTGAGTTTGTCTGTCTCGCCGACCTGATCTGGTAATAATGCAAAGAAAATTGGAATAAAATCAACGAATTTCACAGATTTTGTAAATAACCTTAGCAGGGGCGTACGCAGCACTTGAGAAGTGAGGGGGTCTGGGGAAAATTTTTTAGTAACCACGCCCTTCAGCTGCTCGGAAAATGAGGGCTACGCCCTTTTAGTTATATTTTGTTTCATAAACGTGGCTGCAATGAATACAAAATAGGTAGACAGTTTTGTAAACTTTGCATAGAAATTGATACCCATCATTGCAAATCAATCCAAGGAACGCATAGAGATCTTTAGAAGTAAAATAAAATAATGTAACAAAAAAAATCCAGAATATCATGAGTACGAATTACAAAATTACCTTTCTTAGCTTTACTACGAAATAATTCAGTGCTGGTAGCTCAATATTCGAGGAAATGTCTATTTTCATTACTTATCAGAATCAAATTGTCCTGTCGGCCAATGGCATCNAAGATGAAAATTTCGACGTGAAGTTAGAATATAACTGGATCTGGACTGAGTTTGTCTGTCTCGCCGACCTGATCTGGTAATAATGCAAAGAAAATTGGAATAAAATCAACGAATTTCACAGATTTTGTAAATAACCTTAACCTTAGGCAAACTATGTGAAATGCTGTATGCCTATTTCTAAAATGGAGTAAATAATTTGTGCAGTGAATTGAACAGCAGGCAAAGGCATGTAGTTTGAATAACATTTGGTTACTCGTGAGAAAGAAATCAGCTGCGATACAATTTATTTACTTTATGTGTGAAGAAAGACGAACAAATTACATGTCACATTTTGCCAATTTCATATTGCTGATTCATCTCACTTTCAAAAAATGCTTCAAAATCATCGTTGTAAGCATAAAAGTTCTCATGCAGCTTTGCTTTGATGCCTGTCAAGCTTTAGCCAATGACATAGCTGTATCCCATGTTAACACCTTAGGCATAAATCATAAATCAAATCTGCCCATCTTGCTTCCACGCTGATTACTTGGGGTGTGTTTGATTGGTAATTCCAACCTACCAAATTCTGAAAACAGTAGACTTCGCAGAGACGGAAATATATTTCCCAATCAAACACACAAATCTTCAAAACAGCAGGTTTCGGATTCACCATCAGGGATTTGCTAATGAAAATGAGAATCTCTCCAAAGTTTGCCAAACCTTCTGACTTTTGGAGCACAAGGTTCAGAAGGCCTTCCACACCTACCAAACCTACCGTTTCCAGAATTTTGGGGCCAATCAAACGCGAATTCCGAGTACCAAGTCTACCGTTTTCAGAATTGGTACCAATCAAACACACCCTTAATTCTCTTTTTCTCTGCGGTCGCATAAAAACAAAGGATTCAGGTAATACATCGCAGAGGTTGCTGCATTCTGACGATGTTGCTCTTGATTGGCTGATAATTCCACTTCCTTTGTTGGGGTCCCTGTCAATATGCCTCTTTGCCTTTCCTAACTTGTTCAATAAATCAAATTAAGGCAATTTACAAATTATTGTACAATTTTAGTGCAATTCCAGACGTGCTCTCTGGTTAGTTTGTTTCAAGTTAGTGTACTGTATTTTTCCTTTTTCCCCTCTTATCCTATTCTGTCGATTGGATTTGCTTAGGCAGTGCCATGAAAAGATATTTAGTCTCTGGCAAAATGAAGATATTTGGCTTTGCAACTGAACGCAATTCACAGACCAAATCGAAGAAGACCAAATCGAAGAAGAACAAACAAAAGAAACAATGCATAAATTACCAAAAGAAATATCAACGAATGTAGCATTAAATACAACCACTACAATGAACGGCATTAAATATAGCATTAACGAAGAATGTTTCAAATGGGTTTAGAAATCCAATGTTTTAGAAGGAAATTTCTTGCGCTGTGATTCAAACATGATTGAGAGAAAAATGAGCTTTCCTTGTTTGTTTTGCAAGTTCGATATCTGTTTTGCCATCGATTTCTATTTGAACGAAGGATAAGAAAATCTAAGCCCTCGAGTAAAAATTGTCCGAATGTTAGCAGGCAAAAAACGTAAATCTTCAGAGAAAGTCGTATAAAAAAAAACAATTTTGAGAAGCGGCTCTTTAGTGATATCCTCTTAGCCATCATATAAACGAAATAAATAAATTAACGAAGCCCCAACCATTGACTTCCAGGATTCGGTACGAAATTAAAAGGATTAATCGCTCATGCATGGTGATAGTGCAACACCGTTCAACGGTAAATTGCTCCTATGCAATGAATGAATAACCCAATTTTTAAAGGATTTCCACCCATTGCTTAAAACTACACCGTCAAAAATCAGTACTTCCTTAAGAAAAAGAAAAATGGTAATGCAAAACTAGAAACTGAAAGGATAGATTTATTCTTGCCATCAAAAAGTCGAATGACTTCAAATTGACCACGAAAGGAACCAAGAGCCAGCAGTCTTGTTTTGACGGAGGATTTGAAAATATGGAACTTCCCTTCTTAATTTTTACGAAAATTTTCATGTAAGAGAATTGATATGGAATAACAATTACTATACTGTCGTTCTATTCTCGAAACGATTTGTCATTCGCGTGGACCTATGCAGAACGTGTCAAGGTCATGAAAAGAACGTGGAGCATTACGGGATTGTCCTCATTTCAAAGAAGAGACGCCAGGAACTTGCAGTATTCAACAAAATACCCCTAAGCAATTCGGGAAAGTCGAAAAAATCGTACAGGTACTTCTTTGTTGATAATTTTGATAGCAAATTTAGAAAGTTACCTGTGTTACTTCTGCACCCCGACTAACTACTCCAAAAGGGAGATTTGGCTTACATTATTATTATTATTATTACTACTACTCGTTTCAACAGCCCTCCTAACCCTAAAGAACACTATCCATAAATTCTTAAACTCTATTCCCTTTAAGTTGACAGAAATAAGAAAATTTAGTCATCAAATTAGAAGTATCGAAAATAAATTTTAATCACTTTGAAGAAGCAGCGAGAGGATCCCATAGCTAGAAAGAATTTGAACGTAACTATCTAAATAATAACACAGTCCTTTGCTTTGCCATCTTTAATTCTGTGAACACGTTTTCTATTTAATAAGTCAGGTTTAACGAGTGCGACTTCACGTAGCATCATCTGAAATGCTTCCCTCACGTTAAAACCAGTCTAGAACGAAAATTGACATGCTTATACCCAATGTTATTAATAAAAGATATAAATTCATGTTAAAAAGTAGCCATGAATTTTTAAATGAACATATATGATCAAGGATTTTAAGCTCTTTCTGAAGGATTTTGAGATGAAACCTCTTGAGAAAATCGTGCGAACGATCAGACCGATTTTCACAAAGTGAATTCTCATATCTAAGTTGACATGTTAGCTACACAGATACTATCTACAGTTTAAAAGTTTTCATAGTTTGACTGATGAGGTCTCCTTACTTGAGATACGTTATTTTGACTCGCATGAAGAAGAAGTTGAAAAGTAAGAAAATACCTTTGCAGAAGTTTCAATATATGGAACATTAATCGAAGCAGCAAAATCTTCTGGATCTTCAGGTAATGAAATTCTTTCGTCTTCTAAATCCTGAAAAATAATTCGGGGATTAAATAATCAACACACTAACATAACAGAATATTACTGTTACGAGACTAAAGCTTCAGACCTCATTAATGTGCGCGAGCGCACGAGCGCCGCTCGCAGGCACAAAATATCATTTCACATTTGTTGCTGGCGTCTCTACTGTACTCAGAGTGATTTGATCGCAGGCACAGAATACTTTTAATGAGGCCTGTAAAGCTTTAATGAATAAAGATGACATGGCGATAATATCTCAATATATTTAGAAAATCCGACATATTATACAGCACTTAGGGGGGGCTCTCTCCTCGATTAGTTTATCTATTGAGGGAGCACCTCCTTAAGAAATTCCTTTCATGCCAATTTCCTTTAGTTAGTTAGTTAGTTAGTTAGTTAGTTATTTAGTTAGTTTGTTAGTTAGTTAGTTAATTAGTTAGTTATATAGTTAGTTAGTTAGTTAGTTAGTTAGTTAGTTAGTTAGTTAGTTAGTTAGTTAATTAGTTAGTTAGTTAGTTAGTTAGTTAGTTTTGTGTACTATTATATTACTTTGTTGTTGTTAATGTGTTTTCTTTAGTTATTGTTTAATGGAATTTGTATGTTGGAATTTTAAAATGAACGAACTTGAACTTGGTTAAAATTAAAACTGTAAATGTTTCTTTTTCATTGCGTCCTTTCCCATTGTTTTTGCACATGTAATATTTCATTGTATATACTTCAGAATTTGTCGTTTAAGAAAAACATTGAAAACATTCGAAAAAAGGTTTCAATACGGAAACAACAGTTCACAGGCAAATCTGTAGTCTGTCCCAAAATTCTTGTCACACAAAATTTTGTGATAAACTTTGGCAGTGAAGTTTAGACAAAACAAATTTCGCGGCACAAACGGGAAAACACTGGTGTGGAACTTGTTTCTACCTACCCCCTACCTACCTAATGTAACTTAAAAAGTAGAAAATATTTGATAGATATTGCATCGCATGCACTCAATTTTTGCGACGCGAAAAGTGTCAAAAACATTCGAGACATTATATTTAATGACAGGAAATGAAGATATCTTACCCTTTTATTCCCTACGACGATCATAGGTACTTTTATATTTCCTAATGATTCAGTTTCTTGGTAGATCTTTAATCTTAAAGTTTTCAATTCATTCCAACTTGATAAGGAATTGATTGCATATAGAACCATAAAGGCATCTCCCGAAGCCAAAGATGAATCCAGAAATGACGTAAATTCTTCCTGTCCTGCCGTATCGACGATTTCTATTTCATGTGATCGACCTGAATGTGTCATCTATGGACAAAATAGAAATAAATATATCCCTGTGTGAAAAATCAAAGTAACTACTGGGCGAGTGAACAACTTTCGGCGATTGATGCAATATACAAAGGTGAAATATCAACGATCTGTGTGATGCTGTTCGCGAACAAAAAGCTGATCTTGCAGACGTTTCTGCGAGCAAACTTGAACAACATACAACATGTATCATGTTAATCAGATGTTAATGCGCATGTGAATTCTTCCTAACAAATGTTCAAGTTTGTCCAAGTTGTAAACCAATGAAAAGCGCGATTGCAAGCACGTGAGTTTATGGCAGCCCATGGAAACCTCATACCACAATGGCAATGGCAGCTTCATATAAATGTTCAAGAATGCTGTGAACAGAGCGTGCAATGAGCATGAACATTGTCATACATTTGTAAGATGATGTTGGCGAACAAATGTATGATCGTGCAGACGGAAACCTCGTTCCCAGGGTTGATTTGATTTTTATTTGATTTCACATTTTTAAGGAGGGTAACCCTTCAGCAAATGCTGATTTTCAAGGGGCCCTCCATCTAAAATACAGTACAATGATGTTAATATAATATAACTAAAAGAAAAAAAAACCTATTTACAATAAATGGAATGTTTTATTAATCTATTGGAATGTATAATGCTAATCTAGTCTAAAATATCTACACATCGCTCTAGTCTAAATATGGTTCTTGAAGGCATTAAGTGAAGATGCCTGCTTAACCTCAGTTGAAAGGCTATTCCAGTTTTTTGCACCTCTGAACGAAAAGCATTTTTGTCCAGTAGAAGAACTTTTCAAAGGTAGCCTTAAGTCAGTGGTTGTATTTCGTAGGTTGCGTGCGGCGCAATCAGCGTTTTTGATGAAAAGTTCGCTAAGATATCTAGGAGTAAGGTCGTTAAGGCATTTAAAACCCGTCATTTTTGATTGTCTATCAATCAACTGCTCGATCGTTTGCCAACCTAAACTTTGTATCAAAGGTTTACTAGGAGCATCGAGCTGACTATTAGTCACGACACGAGCTGCTCTGTTTTGAAGTCTTTGCAATTGTAAGATGTCAGTGGAATTGCAGCAACCCCAGACAGAGCAACAGTATTGGAAGTGAGGCTCAACGATGCTACTATAGAGAGTTTTCACGACTGCAATAGGAAGATACTTTTTGGCGTATTTCAAGAAGCCAATTGCACGCGAGGCTTTCGCAGTGACCGCTTTTATGTGCTCCTTCCATGAGAGATGTTCGTCTATTTGGACACCTAAGTATTTAGTGTTACTTGCAACTTCGACACTCGTCTCGCGAATGGAAGGTTGGAAAGTTTGACNAACTGGGAAATATCTTTCGAAAAGTAATAAAGACTGTATCATCAGCATACATAGACACTTTCGAGTTCTTTATAATGCAGGGAAGGTCATTTATGTAGACTAAAAATAGGAGTGGACCGAGACAAGAGCCCTGTGGGACTCCCACTTCGATACTGTCCTTATTAGAGTCTACACTATTAACTCGACAATACTGCTTTCTGTTAGAAAGATAAGACTTAAACCATGATAGCTCCCTACCGAGTACACCATAGTGCGCCAGTTTCTAGCTATGGGTGTTCTTACGTCATACGCTGTGTAGACGGGCCTTTAGAAATGTTAGTCATATGTTACTAAGAAATAACGTAATCAAGAAGTTCGATTTCTGGAGCTACTTGCGTTAGAGAGCGTCCAAGTGGGGATTATTTCTTCCGATGAAAAAACATTACACATTAATCTGATCTCCCGAGATATAATAAAGACATAGGCTTCATATAAAGCGCTGTCATATGGAAGAAACCAATATTGTTTCAGGTGTGAAGCATGTTACACTTGATTAATTGATATAGCAACGTAAAAAATAATGACCACCATCTACTCACCCTCAAAAGAAGAGACCTCATAAAGGGTATATGCTTGGAAAATGGAGATGGAATATTATCTAAAACTTTGGTTTAATCGTTGTTTCTTCAATTTTTCCGCCGAGCCTTCTGAATCTGGGATATTCTTAGAATATTCTTAATTTGTTAATTTGGGGTAAAATTTAATCCTGACATTCTTGTAAGGGAAATTCTCGTGATAAAAAGTGTATCGATTATCTGTCGACAATAGACAATTGCGCAAAGGATGGCTTCAGGGAATTTTCTACCATGATCCTTTAGACCTGAATGAATTTCCATTGATTTGATTGGTCAAATTGTGAATTTCCTTTGATTTGATTGGTCAAATTGTCATGGAATGCAAAGGATCATGGTCAAAAAAATCCCAGAATCCAACTTTAGCGCAATCGTCAATTTCGCACATTTCAAAGATAAAATATAAACAGAATGAAAAATCTCACGTGTGTTTGATATGTTTCCTCTGAAAAAAGAGATTAAAATTTTTAATAATAAACAGTTAAATTGTGATATATAGCATAGTTCAAGCAAAACACCAAAGCATCGATAAATCTATTTCAATAACAGAAATCAAGTCCTAGCAACAGTAGACTTACAACGTTGTCTCTTCCTCTTGGCACGCTCAATAAATGCAGGAAGTCTTAGTTACCTTAATCTAAAGTTGCTTTCGTATCTCAAATCATAAATGAATAAACCTGAACTGTGAACGCATTGTCAATAAATTTTGGCACAACTGCTTGAGCTATTCTTAACTGGTTTAATTTCTTGAATAACAGGAGGGGTACAAGTTAAGACTTAACATTGCGTTCTTTATAAATTGTTACATAAAGCTTGGCAATTACATGACGTAATCAGAGAGAATACTCACCCATTGTTGGATCGTAGAACTATAAAAGAAAAGAAAAAACAAAAATTTATAAATTTATCACTAAAATAAAAATGTCTTTTTTCGTTTTATTTCGCTAAATTTAAGCAGCGATGAAAAGACCACGAAAAGACAAGGATAACAAACCTAAATCTCTGCAAGGGTCCGAAAATCCTAAGGCAATAAGTAGGGACCCAGCGGTGGGAACAAGTAAGCTACATCCTCGAGTTTGGTTCCTTTCTCATCTGGGNACATTGCGTTCTTTATAAATTGTTACATAAAGCTTGGCAATTACATGACGTAATCAGAGAGAATACTCACCCATTGTTGGATCGTAGAACTATAAAAGAAAAGAAAAAACAAAAATTTATAAATTTATCACTAAAATAAAAATGTCTTTTTTTCGTTTTATTTCGCTAAATTTAAGCAGCGATGAAAAGACCACGAAAAGACAAGGATAACAAACCTAAATCTCTGCAAGGGTCCGAAAATCCTAAGGCAATAAGTAGGGACCCAGCGGTGGGAACAAGTAAGCTACATCCTCGAGTTTGGTTCCTTTCTCATCTGGGGTTGTTTGTTTTCATTCTTGTGAGCGTCCAGAGACTTATAACAAAGGCAGGATAACAACCAGGTACCACACATCAGGGCCAACCAGGTTCACGAGCTCCAAAAATTTAGCTCCTCCATTTATTTCTATTTCTCCTTCGCAGTTCCATACAGCCTTCCGATCAGTTTGGCCAGCAATCAAAGGCAATCAATCAATCAATCAATCAATCAATCAATCAAAGGCAACCTTCTAGTTACTCACGTGTTATTTCATTTTTAAATGACGAATTTCAATGATCCTTTTTCTTGCCAATTTAACACGCGGCTGATTGGTATAAAAAAACAAAACAATACCAATCTAGCTTAGGTTGTTTCTGGTTGGCTTATTTCAATGCACCAAAGCGCATAAATCACATTTTATCTTTCAGTTATAATCCGACGTTTCATTCTCTGATGAGTGTCAGACGAAAAATGCTTCTCAGTACGTCAAAATCTAGTCTTAATCTTCAAGGCTGTATTCAAGTTTGCACCATTACGAGTCTTTAAACGCTTGTTTTTATTGTTAACTGAAATCTACAATATTTCTATAACATTAAATCTATGCAAAGATTACGATCTAAATTTCCATGCAGATAAAATGATCATACCTCAGTAAATTCATCTCTTAAAAATCGAAGCGTGACACAACTTTTACCAACACCTCCACTCCCAACAACACAGATTCGCAACATCGCAAAAATTTTTGTTTCAACTTCTCGCTACTTTAATATGGCATCAACAGCGTTTCTGTGATTGCAATGATGTGGTCATCTCATACCTAAGGAACGATACATTTAAAAATCGTTAGTTCACCAGAATTGCACTGAAGAAGGCGAGGAGAGCTGGCAAGAAAATTTCACTTAAGTTTTTTAGTTTGTTGGTGGCAACAAGTTAGTAGTGCCTTGAAAATCACATTAATTCTTGAAGGCACTGTTGCAATCCATTCTGATACAAATAATCATATTAAATTTAATCACAGTTATTTCAGATTTCGAGGTGAAGATTTTTCGAAAGATTGTGCAGTAGACTATACAGAAAATATTTGCTAGAAATATTTTGAAAAATGACATTCTCATGCTACAGAAAATGGTAATGCGAAGGATTGAACGAAAACAAAACGGCAAAAAGGGCCTAAACCTGCGTTTGTTGTGGTTTTTACAAACGAAAAGTGATAGGTGCAATTCGTGAGGATGTGTCTAATTTGCCAGCCAAGATTTGGTGCCTATGCTCTGTTCACATAACAGTCTCGTGTAAAGACAACAGAAATGTGTAATTATATGGAGACAATCTCCCATAAAAGAGCCCTGACTCAAATGAACGAGGCCGTTTTTGGAACTGTTCTCGTGATCCAGGCCTAAAGTTTCTTTATGATAAATGCCACCCCGAGGGACGTAAACTCCCTCATATGTCCTTTCCTTCACCATTGCACTTATGGTATGACCAGCCTAGTTCCCAAGGTCGACTCCACCAAGTTTCGCACCAGGGTACGAGCGCACTGTGCCATACAAGCGATCTGACGGTTGTTTGAGGACCTTTTCCACGAAACCCAGGTCCCTGCTCGAAATGATGTCAAGGAAGCAGTTATCCATCATATCACAGCTTTATGAACAGTCGATTAATGACGGTTGTTCCAAACCGCTACTTTGAACTTTTCTATTCCTCCCACGTGAAACTCTTTTTTCCAATCAGGAAAAACTTTTCAAAAATTCACTGATAACAAATCCAAACAAAACCCTGTGATAGGAAATGTCTCAAGCTGGTTTAGTGGTAGACTTGCTCCAAGTCTCGTTCGTTATCTTGTTTCGGGCCTACTCGGTCAGCAGTGAGCTGCGGAGGTCAGTGATCTGCGGAGGTGGAGCGAGTTCGTAGCCTGCGTGCATCCCCTACTGTTCCGTTGGGCTGAAATTTGTCGTTGAATTGAATTCAGCCCAACGGAACAGTAGGGGATGCACGCAGGCTACACTTTCGCAGCTCACTGCTGACCGAGTAGGCCCGAATAAGATAACGAACGAGACTTGGAGCAAGTCTAGTTTAGTGGAAACATGGTGGAAACCAAATTTAATAAAATGTTATCATGAAGCCATCTCATTGACGGGTAAAATTTAGACAAAACAAGTTTAGACCTGATTAACCCTTTCGTACTAGTTCAGTAAGATTCCCACATATAAGGAAAGGCGCCAAGAATCTAAGGCCCAGCTTTTCGTCTGACACAATTGATTAATCAATAGCTTATGGTTTAGTAGCAGCATAGATGGTAGTAGCCTAGTTGCAAAATTCGAGTTATAAAATGTGGTTTCCTATTTGCATGACTCTTCTGTTGGCTATTACCTTACCGATCTTAACTGTTTAAAAAGAAATTGGAACAACTGACATCCTTCTCGTAAATGACGTACTTTCATTAATTAAAGACACATAGCTAACCATGATCCTTTGCGGTACTAAAGTTGACATTCGTAAGGCCCTATTAGGGGTATCTGAAATATGAAATAATCGAGATTTTCGGAGAAAACATACAAATATTTAATTCTAAAATTTTGAAATATGAAATAACAATAATTTTCAGGAATGAAATAAAAAATTGTCACTTTTGAGCAAAACTGAATTAGTCGATATTTATGAAATATTCGATAATGGTAATTTTGAAATATGAAATAATGGCAAAGTTTCAGAAAGAAATCGTCGTTCACGTCCTTTTCGTTTCTGGCCTAAGTTTTGTTTGCTTTGTTTTTCATTCGGCGCCCAAAGTATTACGCATCGGATTCATGGGCCTTCATTCTTCATGAGCAAATTTCTATTTAAAGCGAAATGATTAAATGCTTGACAATTAGAACTTGATACGGGCTGAAAAGGTACAGAACAAGGCCACCTTGGCGGTTGTTCTGCTTTCTTTCGTCGAACTAAAAGAATAGTGAAAACAATTAAAAGAATCTGGTTATGACGTCAAAGTACGTAAAATCTGCCTTGCCCAGGCTACTTGACAAAAGAGAAGACGCCAAAAAAGCATGTGCCACTATTGAGAGCCAAAATAGACCAACGCTTTTTGTGCTCTAAGAATTATCACGTAGACTTATTACATTCGTCTCAATGTTATCACTCCATTAAATTCTATTATGTCATATTAGACTTAGAAAGTAGTTGCTGTTGTTGCAATGTAGGGATATTATGGACGAAGGTAACTGGTCTAATGGGAACCTATCAAATCGATGGATATTGCATATCTTTTTCCTTATGACCAATCAATCATTATGGAATAAGTGTTATTCTTTATTGAGTAAAATTTCCTGTTCATGTAAAGTTACTGTTCCAATTACTCTAATGNGAATCTGGTTATGACGTCAAAGTACGTAAAATCTGCCTTGCCCAGGCTACTTGACAAAAGAGAAGACGCCAAAAAAGCATGTGCCACTATTGAGAGCCAAAATAGACCAACGCTTTTTGTGCTCTAAGAATTATCACGTAGACTTATTACATTCGTCTCAATGTTATCACTCCATTAAATTCTATTATGTCATATTAGACTTAGAAAGTAGTTGCTGTTGTTGCAATGTAGGGATATTATGGACGAAGGTAACTGGTCTAATGGGAACCTATCAAATCGATGGATATTGCATATCTTTTTCCTTATGACCAATCAATCATTATGGAATAAGTGTTATTCTTTATTGAGTAAAATTTCCTGTTCATGTAAAGTTACTGTTCCAATTACTCTAATGGAGTCATTTTAGATTTAAAATAGGGTAATTATGGATTGAAATCAATTTAAATAATTGTAACAATCAAGGCTAATGATACATCTATAAAAAGCTTTGAAATTGATGCACAGTAATTCATTGAGCATTTAATTATCCTCTTTTCAATTGCACATATTGGAGAGCATCATTTTCATTTTGAGACATGCAAATATTAACAGTAAAAATGCTTTCTGCAAGAAATTCAGAAGAAACAAATTCCTTCATGTTTTGAAGGAATATTTGGCCTGAAGGCATCTGCCAAGCCAATGGTGAAGCAAACCATTGGAGAATTTCAGAAAAAAATTCAAGGAATTTGGAAGGGTAATATTGATATTCAATGTGGATTGCTTGTTTGACAAGGAAGAAATTAGCTCATATGCTCAATTAGACAAATACGTAGATAAACATTTTCTAAGCAGGTAGGTCTGAAAAGACTCTTAGGCAAAAAACAAATTGCTCACATTCTTGCTGGGACTGGGGGGGGGGGAGTTCAACTTTTCAGGATCTGCGAGATTTGGTACAAAGACTTTGCTTATGGGGTCAATTTTGAAGAAGATTTTCAACTGTGAGTATTTGCGAGAGAATGATTGATAGGGGGCAGTTTGCTTGTTCCACCTAGCCAATGTCTTTGGATTAAATTGCAGATAGGGGGGGGGGGGCGGGCAAAATTCTTCAGCACGGAGAACAAAAGACTAACTTGAAAGTGACATAGCAACTTTTGTTAGGATTGCTTCAGCTTCTCAGGCCCTACTTTGCCACGGCCATGGCAGCGTCATATTTACCAACACCCTGCAGGCTTATCCTTGACTTTTTGAAACATTGGACCAAGCCCAGTTCTGCCCAGTTACCACCCTATCTTGGTAAAATAGCTTGGCAACAATGCGTTAGATCCTTCCACTGTTTGTACCATTGTAAAGTCCTTAGGGATGTCTATTTATCGTTTCTGGGTTAGATGGATCTTTGGGTTATGCGGGTTAATTGCAGGAAGTTTTCGTTTCTATACTCTTTTGCAAACAGAAATGATTTCATTTTCTCAGTTTTTGATAAATTTCGCATCAAAGAATAAAAATAATCATGGTACGAAACGAAACATTAACCCGAACACTAGCCTGTACATTTATAGGCCTTTTAAAAGTATCTTTCTGCGCTTTCTGCCAGTCTGCATGCATGACCGATGCCTGGTACATTATCTGAGATAAACGCAATAATCAACGAACAAAATATGAAATAAAACTTCAAAATCCAACGGCCTAACTTTAAGGTACCTTTTACCAGACATTTAAACACAAGAGTTAAATTTACAAACAAACATTGACAAGCGTAGAAACATCATTAAAGTGAAACAAGCCGAAGAGGAAGAAATGAGTTATGGTTTCAATTGCAATTAAAATATCATTCCTACCTTTCTACTCGAGTCTTGATAGCAACAAAATCAGCTCTGTAAGAAGTTACAAGTAGTTCGTTTTCTCTGCCCGTCTTCTGATCTGTTTCGTTTGCAATGCAACGAATAAACGCAGGTTTGAATTAGTCATAAATAAAATGTTAACTTCACAATTATAATCGTATAGAAGAAAGAAACTCTCAATACAAAAGCTGTTTACAACGACACTTGGATTTTCTTTTTATGAGCAAAACAACCCAAGGATGTCCCCGGTCGGCCCCTTGCCATAACCCTTGCCGCTAACCCCATCTAGCAATAATAGCGCTGAATAATCAAAAACATTTTTTGGGCAACTTTCGAAGATGAAAAACAATTCAGATTTAATTGTTGCTTTTCTTTAATATCTGACAATTAAAGTTTAAATTCTAGTAGAAATAGGTCGGTAGACGAGAAAACGGGGACCTTCAAAAAGATCGTAATTTTTCGTATCCCAAGACAATTCAAAGTCTATTCTAAGGATACCCAAGGAGTCTTCCATCCAATCCACGTCAATCCACCTTAGTCAGCATAAACATACATTTTACATAATTTCGTACTAAAAACTATACTTGCAGTGGATCATAAATAAAAGGAGGAAACTACAACTAAAATCCATGGCCATTATAAATGCAAGGACCCAAGATTTTCGTGGCTAGAGGATAAAATTTAAATCCATCTTAAATTACTGTGACTTGCTCCATTCTACTTGATTTTTGGATACTTAGCAGGGGCAATTACCCCATGGTACTCCCATGGGGAATGGGGTGGATCGGTCTCCCTCAAGAGGGACTTTGCAAAAATTGAGCGGCTATCTTGGCGGCTGTTTGGGGTCAAGGCCAAACATGGGAGGACATGAAGCCGTTGATCATGACCACGAGATAGAATGGGTCTCCATCGTGCAGGGGATAACAAATAAACCAATGAACAAGGATGAGGCAAACAATAAGACGCATTTTGTCTATCTCAAGACCACAATAATCAAATGTGGACAACTATATACGCTTGATTGAACTTTCGGTTTATAACTTGCTCGCAAATTCCCTGTAGATTGATAAATTTATCATATCTTTGTTTTTCTGTCTGCAAAACACCAAAACATCATAACAATTTTCCCATCTCAATAAAAACCAAACTTTATTTCATCTCCAAAACATACACGCCTGTCTAAAAACTTGCAACAAATTTTGACGTCTTTTTGAGGAACTATCTATCCCAAGTCCCAACCAATTAAATGATTTGAATATTTTTAGAATGGATCATCTTATAAGTGCATTTTTGAAGAATTTATGTAAGTAGGTTAGGGAAGTGTTTGAAATTTTCAAAACAAGGTTGCTCTCTCGGTTGCTCTGATGTCACTACATCTACACGCAACGAGAAAAAGTAAGGTTTTGAGCATTTACTACCAAAAGATAATTGCCTTAGATGTTTTTTCATATTTTAGTTATTCTTGTAAAAAATACGCGTGAGCGTATGAAATTTATATGGTATTTTCCTGCCACGGTTAAAGATTGTGATTGGTGATTGGTTACAAAATTATTCAGGCGTAGGCCTACAAAATACCTGAACAAACATGAAGTGCGTACAACGGGCAAGCGAAATATAACCCTGAAGACCTTTCAAGTACAGCAGAGTTCCGCAAAAGAAACAAATCTTCAGATCTAGACTACTATTTACTCTTTACTGCTATACAACATCAATCGAGTAGGAAGTAAAGCACGGTCTCAGTTTAGTGTTTCTTAAATGCGGAACATTCCTGCATTCTGCAAAAGAGCCTGGATCGAGCGTAAATTTTCTGCATTTTCTGTAGATTTGCTGGATTTTCGAATGTACACATAAACAATAGCCCTTCTTACATTAGGAGGCAGACAAAATCGTCTGAATAAACGAACAAATAGACAGACGAAATCAGACGACTTGTACGTCGAAAATTTTGTCCGTCCTGTGTTCACGAGAGATAATTTGTCCGTCTAAGACCACTTGTCCATCTTCTAGTGTAAAAGGGCTGATACTGGTAGAACCTCTTTCGCCGATAACTCAAACGCTTAGAAGCAAAATGTAGACAAATGTCGCTCGATCCAGACTCTTTCGCAGAATAGCTAAAAGGTGTATTCCATATTACTCCAATCTAACTGTTAGGAAAAAAGAATTTTTTGAGCTGTTGGACTTTTATCAGGTAAAACGAGGAAAAGTTCCTCCCTCTGTTTCTCTAAAAATCTATGGAATTAATCATTTCAACGGTGTTAGGATAGCAGAGAGAAGATATGCAGAAATCGCGAGTCTTAAGTTTCAAAGCTGTCGAAGCAGACGTCGTTACGAGGCCGAGCCACGAAAAAAGGGCTTGCAGTTCTATTCTATCCCGAGGTTAGCACTGATAATTGGACTAATTCAAATGTCTGGCCAGTGGACATCTCTTTAACGAAAACATGTGTCCCAAAAATACCACAAAAAATGGTTTAACCATTTATAGATATACTTAGAAAGGAAAGCAAGGTTTTAAGTTAAGGGACATTTGAGCGATCTGTTTGCACACCCAAAATAAGCTAGCTTTAAAACTTAAATCTCCATTTAAATATGCTTACCACCCATAAATCTGCCATTTTCAAATGATTATTTTAAATTCTAAATGAAAAACAACTTTTTTGAAAGTTCTTCCATATGAAAAACTCTACTGTAGAAGTCTAGACTGATTGCATGGCACTCCTGTTTCCCTGTGCTCGTTTGAAATAAGCTGATATGACTTCGATCAATTTTTGCACAGTAGAGTTAGCAGAAAAGTTCAAAATTGCTTTCAAAAGTGAGACAATTATGAAACAAAGTGAAAACATTTCTTCATAAAAAACAGCAATAAAAATCCGATAAGACCAAAAGTTGCAACACAAACACAAAGTAGAGCAAGTTGTGTTTTGAAATGAGTACNTGCTCGTTTGAAATAAGCTGATATGACTTCGATCAATTTTTGCACAGTAGAGTTAGCAGAAAAGTTCAAAATTGCTTTCAAAAGTGAGACAATTATGAAACAAAGTGAAAACATTTCTTCATAAAAAACAGCAATAAAAATCCGATAAGACCAAAAGTTGCAACACAAACACAAAGTAGAGCAAGTTGTGTTTTGAAATGAGTACATGAAATGAAAACAAGTTTCGTTAGACGAGCCCTTCCTCTCGATGTGACCACACCTTGTGATTCCTTTAATCTGCAAATTACAGCAAGTTAGCAACTCTCCTCATTCTACGTAGCAGGTTTTGGCAGAGCGGGGATTCAAACTAGTAACCTCTACATAGGTAGGCCCATGCAATACCACTGAACAATTCCATTCCAGAATAAGTACCAGCGGGTCTAGCGTCAACCAATGGCAGGCATCTGAAGGAAACTAACGCCCTTTATATGACGTCAATGAGGGGCACTAGCTGTTGACTGCCCGAAGTTGTTACAGTTAGACAGAAGAAAATTCGGATATAAAGGTCACTACTGGAGGAAACTTGAAAAAAGCATATGCCACGCCCAAAACCCACCAAGATTCTGTTCAAAACAGTTCTCGAGTTCTACTAAAGTGCCAGAAAAGAAGTGCCAGAAAAGATGTGCGAGAAAAGATGTTCTAGTGTGATGGATGGTGGATCATTTTGCTGGGCTCTGCTCACTATTTATCAATGTATTTTTTACACAGGTGAAAAGGTGAGATTATGTACCAAAGCAGACAGCAGAAACAAACCATTTATGCTAACTGTATGCCCGGCCTATGGTACCCTAAGATCGAACCTTTTATTACATATGTTGGTCTCGCCCTTTACAACGAACTTACGATTCCAGGAGATCATGACACAATAGCCGCCCTAGCATCGTACCTCATCCAAGCTAACTACATTAGGGAAACACTAGCCAGATAACACTCGCCTGATATGTCTATGACTGGCTGTACACACACCTTTGAATTATTATTTGTTAAATCTATTCCTACATTCTGTTCTGTTACGTTTAAGTTAGTTGATTAGTTTCGCTTAATTTTGTTAATTTTGTTTCTT
Organism: Aurelia aurita; assembly: GCA_004194415.1. Classification (NCBI taxonomy): domain Eukaryota; kingdom Metazoa; phylum Cnidaria; class Scyphozoa; order Semaeostomeae; family Ulmaridae; genus Aurelia; species Aurelia aurita. The sequence goes on along the minus strand of REGM01000021.1, from coordinate 359,485 downwards.
GCTGTCATACAATGTATGTAGTGCATTGTAGCAATTGATGATGATGATGATAATGATGATGATGATGATGATGATGATGATGATGATGATGACTAATAGTTCGCATCTGTATTTTCTCTTGAAAATCAGTCAGTATCTCAGAGATATATTTTGTTTCCAATTAAGGATATTTTATCCAAAGATTACGCCTTCATTCGTGAAGTGGTCTAAATCGTCCTTGATCTTATTTATGATTGGCGTCAATTCAGTGCAGTTACAAAAAAGCAAATATGAGGAGCTGAGCCTTCTGGGAAATAGTAGGGGCATACGTTGATGAACCTCATCACAGTGGTTAATGATTCATAAGCGAGTACAGGGAAACACAGGGCNGATCTTATTTATGATTGGCGTCAATTCAGTGCAGTTACAAAAAAGCAAATATGAGGAGCTGAGCCTTCTGGGAAATAGTAGGGGCATACGTTGATGAACCTCATCACAGTGGTTAATGATTCATAAGCGAGTACAGGGAAACACAGGGCAAACTGCTAAAAATCTGGTAAATTCCCAAAGTTGTTGTCACCGAAATGGTGTAAACAACTTTTTTAATAATGAAAAATCTCATTTTAATTACTTATGGTCGGAAAATTCACTTAAAAATGATGAAGAACACAGCAAAATGATGAAAATATCATTTGTGGGCAGACGAAAGTTACTCGAAATTTTATGAATTGCAAATCAGTTTTAAAATAGTATACAAGTCATAAACATGTCTAGAGTCAGCTAGATTTAAACCGGACACACCTCACCCGGACCCAAGTGATGAATGTATCACTTTTGGGCAGACGAAAATTACTTGAAATGTTATTGAACTGAATTGAGATCAGTACATTTACCATTCGAAGCTTCGAACAGGCAAGGGAGGCATAGAAATACAGTAAATCCAGAAGTTTCGTACAGTAAAAGTTTCGGCCAAAATTCTGTCCGAAATTTGTTGTGCGAATCACCTTTCAAAGTATCCGAGTTTTTTTTGGGCAAATCTATTTTCCACGATACTTTTTTTAAGCATTCCGTGCCCATTTTTGGTCGCAATTAGGTTCATTCAATGCGCATGTAACCTGTTTCAAGCGAAATATTTGATCAATGAGTTGTGAAAAGGAAACTGTTTACGATTTGTCAAAAAGTATCCGAAACTTTTTTGTCCGAAGTCCTTTGTCCAAAACTTTTCCATCCGAAACAATTGGATGTAAACTCAGGTGGCACAAATAGCACTAACTATGATAAAGATATAAGGGCATAACTCATGAACGCAGATGTCTGAATCATAGCTTAAATAGGACTTAATGCGATAAATTTGATGACAAAGTAATACTTTAACAAAAGAGAAATGATATTTGAAATTTCAATAATCTAAATATTCACAATGTTGTGTTGTTACAAATTTTTTTAATTTTGATTGTTATTAAGTTCTGTTCTTTTCTAAACTCTCAACTTTGCCTGCAGTGTAGTCATCTTTAACAAATGTAACATTCAGGTTAGTTTGACATGGACGAGGTTTAACGATTTTACATTTTCATACTAACAGGATTCGTGGTTTTTACAAGACGAAGCAAGATACAAAGGGTGACATGAAAGAAATAACGTCTTTCTCATACTTATTTCATGTCAGGCTCTGATTTTTTCTCCAGATTCAAAACCCAACTTGAACCTATGTTATCTCAAGGATGGCCACAAAATTAGATTCCCCTTCATCCAAGCCATACTTTCCCATCTTTCACCCATACTTTTCTTTTGCCTTCCCCCACTTCCCTATTCTTTTCACATTTATCAAATGTGAAGTTATGCAGTGCAGAATTTTTTCTCTAAAGTCCATAAATTGAATTTCTCTCGTCTTATTTCCTGCAGAATTCAGAAGAATGTTTGCACCGTCTTAGACACTTTATTAATTTGTCGTTCAGATTAAGCATCATGATCTCTGATCAAATTCTTATCCTACTATCCTTAGTAATTCTGGCACTGCTAACAAAGTCTTGTACCCATTCGAGTTGGTTGATTCGTATTAAAACTAAACTGGGACTTGATTGGACAATTCGAAAAATCTACTTACACAAAAAGAAATTCTAGATTAATGCTTCTAGAAGATTTATCTTCTGCAATCAGTTACCAATGTTGGACTACCGTAATCTTAAAGTAATGCTAAATACATATGTCAATGCAGTCAAATGGTTTTCCTTTTTTACATTTGGACATAAATCAACCTATTACATGGTCGCCAGAAGAGTATGGTATCGTGTAAATCGTTACAAATATGCAGCATTCTTTTCTGCAGATTGAATTGAAATCAGATAAACACAGAACAGTTCCAAACTGGTTGATGATCATGATGATGATGACGATAAAGACAAAAGACTTTTCCACTCACCACTTGCCAAACTTCATCTTTCTAATTTGATATTTAGCAAATCTTGCTGTAAAATAAAATCAATCAAGAAATGAAATAAAATGAATCAAAAGGAAATAAATAACAAAGCAATGAAAAGGAACTAAAGATAATATAAAATGTGTTATCTGATAAATTCTCAGCCAACAATAATCAAAAATACGATTCTCTAATATTTCAAGATTTCCTTGGTTCAGAGCAATATCAATAGACGTCAAACATCTGTAGGCCATATTAGAGAATACAGCAGCAACAACGTAATTTAATGATAAACTTTCAAAACCATTTTTCGTTAATCCTGTTACGTTTTTATTCCCTTTCAAAATAAATCGACGAAGAAAATCAATTTCACCTTTAGTTTAATTATTTCTTGATTTGTTTCTAATTTAAAGTGATGAAATTCATTCTGCATTGTTTCGTTTTCTTCCTGTGAAGTAATTATATCCTGAAAACAAAGAATAAAAAAAATTGAAGAATGAAAATACAAAGCCATAAAATAAGTAACAGAAAATTGGAATGTAAATTTTGTATCCAAATCTGTCATGATCTTGGGACTCCAAGAGGCACGGCCAACTTACTAAAGGCATCAAATAGGGAATGAATGAGACTGGAGCAAATTACATAGCAGTGCCGAGTTCCCCCAAATTCTTAGGAAATATACGCAACGAGTAGTATAAATACAGTGGGAATTCAGCTTCAGAATTAAAGCCCAAATTCACGCTTCCGTTCGAAACTTTGACAGTCTCAACTTCAAAATCATGCGTTCTTATGAACAGGACTTAATTGTGTAACGATATGGGCCTTCGATCGCAAGAGTAGAAGATGTTATAGATAATTATAAAGAACAGGAGAGGAAACATACTCCGGTCAGTGCATCAACTAAAGAGGAGAGGACTAAACACATACTCCGGTCAGTGCATCAACTAGAGCTCTTTGCTCTTGGCAGTCTTCAACCAAACTTGATAGCATCATTTTGTGTGCTTGCATTTGTATTTCCGTCTGAAATGATCAATAGAAATAACACAGTTAAACAGTTAAACAGTGATTAAAGCCGCCAGATCGTATATTGTGAAGATGAATCAAATATCATTAGCAGGTATGTATAATGTGGGGAATGCTGTGGCAAAGCTGCCAGGCAGGTTTCTCAAAGCTATATTATTGCATTTAGTTTTGCAAAATGGTTTCTTCACGAGATGACATATTGAAATAAAATTATGTGTCCATGTTCTTTTAATCTACGTTCTCATATACCCACAGTCCATCTGCATAATTTATTGCATAAATTTATACGCTGGTTAGGGTTTAGTCAGGTTTGTGCATCATGCACGCCTTATCATTGAGGATATGGGCTGAAACTATATTACTTTAGTATTTTAACTTTTATTCCAAACATGATTGATATCATACAAACAACAGGGTACAGGCCAATTTTTAAAGTTTGGACATTGTCAAGATGTAAATTAATTTCCTCTCAAGAAAAGTGCTTACTACACAAATTCTCTCTCAGGCTAGCAACACAGTAACTGATAAAATTATCGACTACGAAATCAAACAAGCAATAGGGTCCTTGAAAGTTGGGTTAGGGGTTCAGCGTCAGTTCATGAGCATTGAGGGAAGCAAGATGAAATTAATCTGCGGTTCATTCACGTGAGTTTCTCGGGAAAAATGGAGACAAAAAGTTTCTCAGGCAAACCAAACAGTAACTGATAAGAAAACATCCAGACAACTAACCTCTTTCATGTATTTGATAACTGAAGCCAAAACTGTGGTAAATTTTGATTTATTATCTCGTTGTGTTTTCTCCTGCTGTTGATATGAAGTTGCAGATATAAGAAATGAAGACGAAGCATGATAAACTGATATCAGAACTCTTTAAATAAAGATTTTATCAATTCCACAACTAAATGTTCATGTTCAACGAAATTGCACTATTTAGTTAATGATAAAACGTGTAGAGATTTCAGCTATGGTCGAATCGAACGAGTTCTTAATCAGCGGTTTATCAAAAGCCCAAAAATATAAAATTGAAGGTTGTCCGTTTATCATATAAAAGATAATTGTACCTAAACCCAAATCAGTGAGTTATCAAAGGAAAGATTATCATCGATGCAAAGCACAACTTTGGGATGAAATGAAAATCCAAAAGAAAAGCAGCAAAAAAGGATAAGCGAAGTAAAGCAGAAAAGATTTAGAAATAATTTATTTCACTAATATTAATAACTCAAGTAAATGAAAACTAATGGAATTTTTCTACCCCTATCCTTCTCAATGAAAAAGAGAGATTTTATAAGATGTAAAAGGGAGATTTTATAAGATGTAAAAGATTTTCACACCTTTGCATGAATAGAAACATCGCTCGTTTCTTCTTCACATTGACACAATTCAGATTCAAGGCCTTGTAGCACCTTTATAAGAAAAGAGATTTTTTTAAGTCTGGCTCTCTAAATTTTTTGTGAAATAAGCAATATAGGTGTGATAAATTGTAATGCATTCAATGTGTCATTAGAACTCGCTTCATTAATGTTCTTTTTCATCTCCTAGAATTCTACAATGTATCTACAATCTTGTGAGTGATAGTAAGTTGTTTTCCCACTCCTGGGTTTTCCCATTCTTGATAGCCAGCAACTTATTTCCCAGTTATTCAACTTACTTCATGACAGGGGTAGATATTCTTCCGAAATTTTAGAACTTTCACACTTCAAACAAGATAGGCCAAAAATAAAAATCTTCTGCCCATTGTTGTGTTTTGACACCACATTCCAAAATCGCATTTCTTAGAAAAATGCTATCTTGAAATCAAAGAGACAAAACATGAATATCTCTCCTGTTAGTTTAAGGTCCTCACGAGCTCAAACATTTTTTAGATGTTTTATCGACAAAAAAGGAACAATATTTACTCTTGCTTTATGGCAATGTTGATGGCAATGCAAAAATCACTGCAAAGTTAAGTACTATTTTAATCATATTGCTTTCTCTGTCTACACATTATTATAATCATATTGCTTTCTCTCTATCTACACAGGGCTGACCCTTTTTTACGTAGAAAAAGATGCATAAATGAATTAGTTAATAAAGGTGACAGAACATACCTTTTTCATTTCTGAAAATCGGTCGAATGTTCTTGATCTGCTCTCTTGAATTTGATCTGCAAACAATAACAATTGAATTGAATGATTATTCGCTTATTCGTAACTATTTCATAACAAACTAAAATATTTTTCAGCTTGACTGAACTTTAAACTCTTTTTCTTGGAATTAGTTATCATGCTTAAACATATTTAAATCTAAATTCTAATTGTGTTCACAAAGGACTTTCCATTCTTCAACATCAAGTAGAAAATAGCGTATACACTTTTAACAAGATGGCCACGTGACTGGTGGCTGTACTGGCATCTCTGGTATTTTCTTTTAACTTCATTTCAGAGGTAAGTTATCTATATGTCTAAGAGATTCAGAGTCAAACTAGCACAGAAAGGGAAATTTAACTACATTTATAAGCCTGGACTCTCTATGTTTTTGAAAACATTTGGTAGAAAAGTCCGAAAGTCTTATAATCCCATAGTCACTTGAAAGAGAAGGAAACAACAGTTTTTTAAGTCTAGCAATGCAAATGCTCAACAGACGTAAACAAAAGAACGGAGCCAGAGGCCGATAAAGTGTGGGAACAGGGGAACGCCGTTCCCAGGAAATTTCTGGCAAGATTTTTAGGCCGCAGGAAATTTTTTGAAACAAGGCTAAATTTTTATGCTGCCATCAAAACAAAAGAACCAGTTATAATTTTTATCGATAAAACAAAATTTAATTGCTGAAGTAACTTTATTTCAGCAGAATCTTGACAAAGAGGCTTGTATTTAGAAGTTGGAAAAAGATTGGTCGTTATAAGTAATAGAGTTCGTCCAGGTCAACCTATCATCGAGATTGTTGAAAGGCTAATAACAAACAGTCAGATTTTCAGACAAGAGTAATATTTTTCAATGCAATTGAGTAATATCCCAAAATCTAAGTTACTTCTTGCATACCCTAGTTTGACAAGACATTTGCTATAGAGCTCTACAATCACCATGCCTATTTTTGCGCTACCTACCTAGCATTCATTATTTGACTTGTATGCAAGTTGTTGGTTTATGAACATGTAAAATTTCACCAAGTAGCATGTGAACAATATTCTATCTACAACTTGCACGAACTACGCAGTACAATCCACTAAATCAATGTAAAATAAAACACATTTTCACAGGAAGTTCTGACGAAATGTTTGCTGTTCCCAGGAAGAAAAAAATTTTGTCGGCCTCTGGAACGGACACGTGCCTACAAATCAATGGGTTCTTATACAAATCCAGGGGATTTTCCCAGACACCACAACTATGCAACATATTAAAACCTTACCATCCAACTGACTAGTTCCGGGTGCACCTGCAACTAAATCTGAGGTATAAACTGCCCATTCTTTCTTCTTAGAATTCGTATTCTCAGAATCTGCAAGCTCCATCGCAGCACTCAGGATCCTGGTTGGCTTTTCAAAGATATCTCCTAAATCTAGACCCTCATTAGACTTATCTGACAACTTAGATTTAGGCTCATTGAATAATCCAAGTTCGGATAAGAATCGTCTTCTGTCAATAGATCCTAAATCCGGATTAAGATCGCTTTGCTGAGTTTCTTTCTGTCCTTGTTCATCTTTTTGTTCTTTCGCATGTTCTCTTTGTAATAAATTTTTGTAATAATCGAAGTCAAAATTAGATTGATACGGATCACGAAGATTGCCAGTGTCATCTAGGAGAGAAAAAGATTCAATGGATTTGGCCAAATAATCCTTTTTGTAGGAAGCTAGTTTAATAAACCAATGCTGTGATGATCGAAAAGCATATCACCAACGAATTCAGAAATTACATAAAATGTTCTGCTAACAAAAAAAGAAATCAATTGAGAATTCTTAGTATTAGAACATTGAACGTGTCAGAAAAGACAGGAAGCTTTTAGTACCATGGACCAATACAGTTCGTATAAAAAACAATGAACGAGGCAGCTTTTACATTAACATTGAAAATAACTATTCCATATGATACACTCAACTTCTTTTCCTTGATTTTCACATTTGAGTCTTCTAATTTACTGTTATCTCCCTGGCTGTCTCCTTGTTTATCATTTTCACTTCTCTTGAGCCCGGAAGGGGCCCGGAAGAAATATCTTTTTAAATCTTTTTAGAATTTGATATTTGATATTTGATTCATTTTACGATACTCTTGAGAACAACTTTTAGACTTGTTAAGACAATACACACAGCAAATATTGTACGTCAAAAGTTTGCTGCCAGAAAGGAAAACATTTTTTGTCCACTGCAACTCACCATGTTCAAGTTCAAGATCAGAATTCTCAGTGACGTCATTTAGAGCTGGGTGCCTCATAACGGAATCACTTAATGCGTTCAATCTTGATGGTGTCTCTATATCAATGGCCAATAACGATCTGCTCCAAAGACAAAATAAACCAAATTAAAAACAAGCACATCGAAATAGCTTCTACCAGCTCCATAGACATCAGAAGATAAATCTCCTTTAAGTTGTATTAATTTTGAAATTAAGTGAAGTAATTCTAATGGAATGGTTCCCCGTAGATAACAAAAATCNAAACATTTTTTGTCCACTGCAACTCACCATGTTCAAGTTCAAGATCAGAATTCTCAGTGACGTCATTTAGAGCTGGGTGCCTCATAACGGAATCACTTAATGCGTTCAATCTTGATGGTGTCTCTATATCAATGGCCAATAACGATCTGCTCCAAAGACAAAATAAACCAAATTAAAAACAAGCACATCGAAATAGCTTCTACCAGCTCCATAGACATCAGAAGATAAATCTCCTTTAAGTTGTATTAATTTTGAAATTAAGTGAAGTAATTCTAATGGAATGGTTCCCCGTAGATAACAAAAATCAGAAATTTCATTTATTTCTATCAATTTGCTTCTAAACAATTGATCTACTTGTCTGTCTCCAATTTTTTCAGCAGAAGAGCTCAACAAAGTTCTGATGCCTTTTTACAGGAGCTTGAACTCCTCAATTCTGGTTAGACCGTTATCATGTTATTTTAAATAACTTCATTTTAATAAATAAACAAAAATTATCTCACCCGTTCATCTCGACAGGAGCATTTGGAGCACTTGTTATTCGAGGCACACCTCGAAACTTCTGAAGATTGAGACAATATTAAGTATTACTGAAACGAAAGAACCAAAGAACAAAGAGAAACCTAAATTTGCTAACTTGTTGGATAAAAACACGAAAAGCAACAAAATCAATTTTCAATAAATTTTCAACACAAAATCTAGAATTAATTATTTTGATTGAAATATATATTAAGGGTTCTAAGGTAACATATGTCATTTGCAATTCCAGGGCTATTAAAAGCAAAGCTATTTCAGGTCACTTGACACAAGGAAATATTCTTTGTGGACATCCTTTGAAATATCATTGATAAGGGCACCCAATTTACAGGGCCTTCATTGATTAATCAATCTTTCATCACACTTTCAAACTTTGAAAGGTTCTTTCAGGAATAACATCAAATCATAATAATTCATACCATAGGATCATCACCAAATAAATCTTTAACATTTGCCATTGCTTTATCTGTTTCAGCAAGAACACTGTGCAGTTCCTGAAAAAATAGAATTGGCAAATGATCAATTTATGTATAAAAGAAAATGTGTTACTTTTCCTTCGAATGACACAATGACTATGTCAATCAAAATACAATCATGAAAAGATCTGGTAAAGCAATTCTCAACAAATTAATCAAAGTCAAAGATTGAACAGTTGTACCTGTAGGCTGCTTGTTCATCAAACTTTTTGGTTCCTTCTTTTAGAATGGAAATATCTTCAGATGAGATCCAAAACACCCCCCAGTAACGACCCCGCCGGGCATTAAAAAGACAGCGGGGAAAATTCCCCCAATTATAAATTCTAGACCGGGATCACAAAAATCACGGCGGGGAAGAGCAAAATTTCGGCGGGGAAACAAATTTTCTTGGCGGGTCATCATTTCACCTTGGCGGGGAAGCGATTCAGCAGGGTCGTTACTGGGGGGTGTTCCAAATATGTTTAATGAATCTTAATGCTCCTAGATACTTTGCAGCCTTGAGTTTATGTACAGTAAATTGCATCTGAGGAATATTTGCAAATAAACTTACCATTTCTTGATTATGGAAAATTTCTTTAATAAGAGCCTTTTTTCGTTCCACAGATTCTTGATAGACAGTCTTTCTGATGAGTTGGTTCTCTGTGAAATGATTATCAAGAAAACTTTATACTTTATTTTAGTAAAGAAAGTTTACATTAGAACATGGTTTGTTAAACTCTACAATCTTCCCATAAACAAAATGAAGAGTGGTTGACTATTTCAAGATAGGGGCACTTCTATTGACTCCAAAAATAGGCCTTGTGTGCAGTAACATCAAAAGAATTTGTGAGACTTCTTAACATTTTTCACATGCTGATAAGAATCCTTGACAGGATTTGAGAATTTGATAAATTTTCAAAAGAAATAATGTACAAAAGGCTTGTACTGTAAACCATATCAGTCTTTGGAAGGTTGCCATGTGACATAAACTTAAGAAACATTGCGTAAAGGTGAGGATGATCATGTCTTTTATGTGAAGAGAAATAGAAAAGGCAAAGAAGCCAGAATATACAATAAATACATTTGTAACAATAACCTTTGTTTTCTTGCAAAAGTAGGTCTTGATATTGCCTCAAATATTTTCTTTCTGACAATGGTTTTGGTTGATGCATTTGATGTCTTCTTTCCTGCACAAAGTAGATCATGTTTAGTGTAATCAAAAACTTGAGATCCATTGCTACTGTTCGTTTTGTGGAGTGGGTGGGGGTAGCAAAAAGAGTTTAATATCTGAGTTCATTACCCAATCTTCAGGGCATAGAACACAACAAAAGATTTTGATTGCTTGAAGAGGGGGAAATATTTCCCTGCATTGCCCATAGTCAAGGAACACAAATTGGCACTTGTTTTGTGTTGATTTTAGCATGTCACTGAGTTGATTGCTTTGTTTTCTAGCTTATCGGTAAGATAAAATTTAATCAGGTAGTAAACCAAACACTAACTTAATGGACCAGGCAGTATGGAAAATATCAAGCCCTCAGTCATTGCATTGATGTTGCAAGCTCTGTCAATACTTCTGACCTCAGGTTTGATATTTTGCCTTTGCAAAAAGTTCGTATTGGTATAGTCATTAAGTTTTAGAAGAATAATTACGAGAAGATAAAATTGCAATGTTTAAGACTATTGCTATTTTGTATCTTTGCAAAAAAGACTATAATTACGCCATGTCTTTTTGAAAGCTACTGGTAAGAAAATCACACAGGAACAGCGGTTTTTAATTTATCAAAATTTTCAACACTCTAAATTGATTGATTAGAGTAGAGGTGGCTCAAGAAGACGAGGGGTTTGAAATGGGATCATCGTGGGGAAGATATAGATACCTAATTTATCCAACCATTTTCTGAAATAAAACAACATAAGATGGTATTTCATACAGTGATTTGATTTTTTTATTCATACATTTTCGAAAGCTCATGAATTTCGTTTTCGAAAGATCAAATATCAAAATTATAAAAGCATTTCTTCTATTCTCACCAGTTCCTCTGGAGATGGTCTGTAGGCTGTTAAGTCTGAACTCGTATTCTGAAAGAAGAACATTGCAAAAGTAATAGAGAATGTCACTTAAAGTTGAGAACAGAACATGAGCCCACCAAATAAATAGAGTTGATAATGAACAATGAATATAAAATAATTATGTGGTGAGTCTTCCATCCAAATTCTTGCTAAGCTTGGTTCGTATGCATAAAAATATTCCTTACATCCCAAGCTGGTTTTTTAATTCTTCTCTTTGGTCTTTTAACTTCAGCCAAAGCACTTCTTCTATTTCTGCTTCCTGGACGACGAAGTTGTGCTTCCCATCCTGTCGCCGCCATTTTCTATTTTGCATTTGGCGCCAAAAAACTGGACTGATATCGAGGCAATTTCAAAATGGAGACTTCATCATGAATATTTTCCAATATATTTTTTGCCGGGCAATCAATTAGTAATTATGTTCTATGGTTGCAACATCAATAATCCAACCATATTCTTACGAATTAGGGGATAGGATTTTAAGATAAGTTTGCCATGATTATGAATTAGAAATTTGAAAATGGGGGAAGTAAAATGTCGCTGTGAAAATGATCCCCAGAAAGAGGCTCCACGGTGCCGAACCGATTGCACATGGCGGACAAGCAGCGAGAAAGGTTAATGTGAAGGAAATGCCGCATATTAGCATGGCTAATCTTCTACGACTTCGTTTAAGCTTCAAAAACTTTCGACCAGGAGTTGGCGGAGACTGTTGGTTCCTGCTTGATCCAGGAATTTGTAGGCAAGTCAGTGATTTTGTGAAAGAAATCAAGGCCAAGTTTCAAATAGGCCCTTTTCCCTTGAGATGCAGCACTAAAGGATTTCTGCTTCCTCCAAATGAAAATATTGCAATTATTCGAGATGAAGATGAAATTATTGTCGAAGAGGAGGATATAGAAAATGCCACATTTGTTCAAAACGGTTTCGGAGAGTCAAGTGAAGTCGTCCAAAGCTTCAATAATAATCATCAACACTTCATTCCTCGTGCTGGAGACAGTAGCAAGCAGAAGAGAAAACTCGAGGAAGGAAATATGGCGGATTTGAAGTCAAAAAAGAGAAGAAGGGATGAATCAGCTAAAGAGAGTGATGTGATGGTAGTAAAAGCTGTTGTAGCAGATGTGGTTGATACGGAGGTTCCCAAGACAAAAACCCAAAAGAAAAAGAAGAAATCTAAAACCAGGGAACATAAAGAAGTTGAAAAGGCCTCAAAAGATCAAATTAACATTGAAGTAAAGAAAATGAAACAAGCAAATGATACTATAAACTGTGGCAAGAGTTTGATGAAAGTTGTGAAAAGAGTTGATAAGAAACCAGAGAGTACTAAAAATGGAAAACAGAAAAAAGAAACTACAACTGATGGCATTGAGGCTTCAAAAAATTCACTTCAACGAAAAGAAATCACAACTAATGAAGAGAGGAAAGATGATGCATTAGGTGAAGAAATTTCTAGCACAAAACATCAAAAGCAGAAAGGGAAGAAGAAAGTCAGTAACGATAACAAGAATTCTGCTATCAAAAATAAATCTGCCAAGGAAGAAGATAAAATTGATGAGGTTGAGTCAAAAAATGAAGTAGAAAAAAACGAAAGACCCTCCTTTGATGCTGTATCAACTGAAAAAATAATATCTGCAAGTGGTAGCCCGTTGATGAAAGGAAAGGCAGTCAAAAAGATGAAGGAAGCAAATAATAAAGCAATTGTTTCCAGTCGAAATCCAGAACCAAAGAATAATGACACTATTGGGGAGAAATCATTTCAGATAATTGAAAGAAAAGGAGATATCTCAAATCAAACATCAACGCCTCTTGCATCATTAAATTCTCAACATGCAAAGAAAGCCCTCGTTTCTTCAACAAAAGCCATTGCTCCGACAAAGAAAGATGGAAGCCATATTTATTTTGGATCAGATAATGATGATGATGATGAAAAATGTGACAATGTGTCACCTGTTAATTCTCATAAGATAGAAGAGGCAAATCTAAATTTAAATAATGCAAAATATAGTGATAAATCTGCCAAAAACAAAGCATTGCAAGATAGATTGATTAATATTTCAAGAATATATGTTAATGCTAAAAACAGTCCACAAGTCAATGAAAACAACAACAATCTCTATAAAAAACCAAAGAAAAATCTGATGTCACAAAATGAAAAGGATATCAACATGAAAGGTATACAATCTGAAAATACTTTATCAACTCCAAATGCAATGCCAAACTTTGTGGCAAGCTCTTTTGTGAATAAATCCAATTTGCAAGCAGATACAGCTGTTGATCATGACAAAACCAATGTGGCGAAAGACTACAGTACATATCCCTCTCTGCAAGGAGCACCAAGAGTAGGTGACAAAATTGCCTTCAAGATCCTGGAACTTTCGCTGTCATATACACCAGAAGTTTCTGATTTTAAAGAAGCTGTTATTCAAGGCATTGACCAAAGCACTGGTGTTGCGCAACTTATGTTGTCAGAAGATTCACGAAAGAGAATAAGTGGAGATGGTTCAATGTCCCGTAAATTTGAACTTGAAGAACTTGAAGAAGATGAGGAAGATGAGAGCCAGCTTGAAAGTATCATGGAAATTAATTGGAAGGAACTTGTTGAACCGAAACTCTTGTGAATCTTCTTCCAGCGATCCATTTGGAATTATAAGTGGTTTCCTCGTGGGTTATTGCAATAGAACGAGACACACATCTCCAAACGTTGAAGACTCATCTTCTTGTTCATGTCTGTTGAAGATGAAATGTGAAACTGCTATTTGACTTTGGTTAATGACGTTGCACTGTAGATTATTGTAGATTTCGCATCCTGTGTGATGTTTTATCGCTTCGTCCGTCGTAGATATTTTAAGTTGAAATTTAAAAAACTTGAAGCCATTTATTATCAGAAAGTAACAAACAGTCGGCAACATTTCGTTTACTTTATAGCTTGCGTTTTCTTCTAACCTATCTTCAACAACTAAATTGTCATCTGAAGAAAACTATTGAATAGAACGAGAAATATTTGGATGTACAAAAGAAAAGAGAGACAAAGGTCCCGGGGGGGCCACTTGGTACCTGATGTGTTATCATGCTCGTACAAAAAAACGCGGGAAAGGGTACCTTTCTTCAACGTAGGCACGGGCCCGCGCGGGCCCTCGTTTAGGGGTGCCAATTCGACCGTAATTTCACAAAAGGATGTACTTTTTTGCATTTGATAAATCGAAACGCTTCTGTGATGATATTTTTAATCAAGCATTTTAAAATAGAATTTGAAATAGGAAAATGTGTTACGCAAATTCAGCTACTTTAGGTTTATCTCTTCGTCCCTGATTCATCACACAGAATCACACTGGTCATATCAACAATTTTGATACGTGACTTGTCCGCAATTAGGGTACCTAAACTTGACAAATTCAATGTGACACGGGAAAGGGTATGTTCTCAAGAAAATTTTCCGCGATTAGGGTATGTATTTTGCTAAAAAAGGTCAGCGTTTAGGGTGCATATGTTGCACCTTTGTACGAGCATGATACTATAGAAAAGTATAGGAGTGGCCCCCCCGGGACAAAGGTACTCGCCTATTCAGTTCCATAAGACACGCTGGGTAGCTAATGGCTATTTAGAGTTCATAAAGCATAAACGTTGGTTGATTGCTAACATTTCGAAATCAATCTGCTTATCAAAGAAGTCGTTGCTTTCATGCTTGTTCAAAAACGAAACGACTTTAAAGAAATAAAATTTTGATAAGTTGAGACGTCGATAGAAATACGATCGCAATTTCAAGACCGAAGTATATTATCAACTACACTACCAGTTTTACTTGTGCTACAGTGTAATAGATTTTAATATATGCTGCAGGTAGGCAGTCGTTTCTGCTGTTCATTATAACTTTGCAGTTTCTGTTGCATAACTTGGTTTCAATTATGCTAAATGTATACTCCCCCTTTGCAAAGGCGCGAATTTGCCTTTGGTATATGATAAGTAAGAATGATGGTAATAGTACTACAAAAATAAAATCGATTTCGCGGAACTCCTACCAAGAAAGATGGACAACTCATCCATTCTTGAAATAAGAATTGAAATTATTCAGAAAACGGAAAATTGCTGCACAATAAACGTAACGAGGTAGTTTAATATTCTTTGTTTCTTCGACATTCTTTCGGCCTAGATTTTTCCTAAACTTAGCTTTGTAAATAATTACCGGCATAAGCTGGGCCAATTTATCAATAGGTCATTATTGACAACAGTAAAAAGTAGCGGTCGCAGCATTGATCCTTGAGGAATACCTATTCTTATAAAGTACAGGCATAGACTGATCTACCAACAGTGCAAAATGACACATTTCTGTCGAATTTTCTTCACGATGTTCTTGTTTTTTATTTAGTTTCATTTCATTTAGTGTCTTAAAATAATAACTTTATTAACTGAAAACTAACTACAACGTGCTAAAGTTTATTCTATATTTTTAAACGATAACTAAAATTGTTCTCTACACTACCAACTATTTCAGACAGCGATATATGGTTTACAAGGCATATATATGAATCTATCGTTCTTTCAACCAAACTAAAGTAAAAAATGAACTACCATTTAACTTAACCAAATTAATGAGCTTTTTGCAATAAATGGTTCACTACGGTTTACTACGGTTCACTTGGTACAAAAATGATACAAAGTTACAAACTGGTACAAAACTAAGTTCAAAAACGTTCCGCATTACTTTATACTCTGAAGAAATCCAAATAAAAAAACAACACAACTCGTGGTTCGTTCATCAAATTGATAAATGATCAATGAGTGAGGCAGGATACAAAAACCTGTCCAGTAAAGTTTTATCTACAATCTCCTGAAGAACTTTTCAAATTTAACAGTGAAGATGTCTTTGACCAAGCAACCTGTTCCGTTAATCTAACTTTTGCTTTCAGTACTGGGTTATCTGATTGTATTTTCTTTTGTTGCTTGCACTGCTAAACTGTTTCTCGCATCGATCGCACAAAAATCTTTCCCTCCCTTGTTTACTAACTTACAGTTCCTCGTTTTCTACCTTGACTGTCGCTTTCAGTACAGGGCAATGTGATTTTTGATGTGTCCCCTTGTTACTTGCACTGCTGAACTGTTTTCCACATGCATCACAAACAAACTCTGTAACTCCAGTTTCGTTTTGCTTGTGGATCTTCTGATGTGTGTATCGATTGCTCGAACTTGAAAACGCTTTTCCGCAAATTTCACAAGAATACGGCTTTAAACCTTCGTGTATTCTCAGATGTGTTTTTAAATTCGATGATGATGCAAATCTTTTCTCGCAGCTGTCACATTTGTATTTCTTTACTTTTGAATGAGAATGCTCGTGCGATCTGAGATGGGATGACCTTGTGAATGCTTTCGGGCATAATGCACACTTGAATGGTCTCTCATTTTTGTGTACTCGAATGTGATACTTCAGGTAACGAATTTCTGTAAACGTTTTACCGCAAATTTCGCAAGGAAGTGTTTTTTCACCGGTGTGCGTCTTCATATGACTTCGCAGTGACCACGATGTAGTTACACGCTTTCCACATGCATCACAAATGAACACTTTGTTTTCTTCGTGTGTTTTCATGTGTTTCCTCAAATATTCTGGTCTTGTGAAGGCCTTGTCGCAAGTCTCGCATACATATGGGCGATCGTTATTATGGATTCTTTGGTGAGCTTCAAGATCTTGGACACGTGAAAATGATTTATCGCACTGATTACATTGGAATGGTTTCTTTTCGATGTGTGTAAACTGATGTCGTTTGTAATTTGTGTTACTTGCAAACGAGCGTCCACATTGCTCGCATTGATATGGCGTTTCTCCTGTATGCATTCGAAGATGTCGTTTCAAATCATTACGTTGCATAAAACTCTTTTTGCAGACCTCACAACGATGGGGTTTAACCCCTGTGTGTTTACTAATATGGCAACTGAGGCTGTATAAAACACGGAATGATTGACCACATATATGACAGACATAAGGTTTCTCTTCACTGTGGATTCGCATGTGTTGCTTGAGATGGGCATTTCGCACAAATCGGTTGCCGCAGACATCACAGCTATAAGGCCTAATAGTGGAATGTGTGTCATTATGACGGCATAAATTAGATGCATTTGCAAAAATCTTACCACAATGCTTGCATGAATACTTTGATTCCCCGGAATGCATTCTTTGATGACCTTTTAGGTATCGCTTTGACGCAAAAGGTTTGCCACAGACATTACACTTCCAATTATGTTTCAATTTGTGTTTGCAATATTTGTTGTGACATGTAAACACTTCCAGCGAAGCAAACAGGCGATGACAATGCTTACATCTGAATCTGTTACCTGCCAAAAAAGAAATTGAGTTTTATAATATTCTGGTGCCATTACCTTCAACCATAGATTCAGTTTAAAAGCGATTGATGGCAAAATAATTGAGCTCATCAAGGATCTTTTCCCCAGCCAATACAAAACTTTGTCATTTGTCAATAAGCCTCTACACTTTTTAGCAAAAAACTACATTCTTTAGGCAAGCTGCTTTAAGATGTCATCAAGCCATCTTATAGGAGGGAGGTAACTGCATATAAGATTCTTGGGACAGTGAATCAAGATTTTAAGGCCCAAGAAATAACATATCAAGCACTGCCTTGTTTTGAGAAACTATTTTGAGAAAAAGGTCTTCAGTTGTGAATGATGGGCTCAATTTCTGACACTCCTATTTCTTAGCAGAATTTGGCTGTTAAGGAGGAGGGACCTTTACCATACCCTGTTAAGAAAATTGAAATAGTGTAAAAATATGCTCAGCAAATATTTTTGACACTTGGATGCCAGACTGGAAAGTATTGCCAATCCCGCCAAGATCTCAAGTGCAACAAAGCTTTAGGCTCAGAAGCTCAGAAGTAGGTGTGGGTGTGCATGAACTCCCAAAGAACAATGGCAGCACTAATAATCAATTGTTTTACCAAACCATTTATAAATTTCTTTTGCAATTTCAGATGTGCCATTGCAATTTTTATTCGGAAATCTCAGGTGTGCCTATGCCATACTTTTCAGACTGGTTTGGGTGGCTGCCAATGTTGTCAAACATACAGAAAATAAATTTGAAGGCCCCTAATTTACCCCTGGTGCCAACTAAGCCCAAAAGTAATTTTCTTAAGCATTAAGTTATGGTTACCTATAATTTCAGATGTCGGGTTCATTCTTTTTGCTTGCTTCTTCTTAGGTACATATGATTTTGAACCAGACAAAGGACTTTTTGAGACATACCACAACGGAAATATTGTGGTTGTGGCAGAGCCCTTCTCTTTCGTTTTGTGAAAATGTTGTTTATGAAACTTGTAGGTTGCATGTCTTTCAAAACTCTTGTTGCATACCGTGCATCTCTTCAAAGATTTTTGGCATTTCAAACCATTCACTTCATGGAAATGGCTATGCAGCATTCGACAAAAATTACTTGTGAACCTCATGTCACACAGTTTGCACATGTGGCGACTTTGAAATGGGCCTAAGCCAACTTTTGCTGGAGGGGAACTCATCTCTCTTGCTTTGCAGAGCTTTCTGCCACGTTATCCACAAACTTAAGGCAGCAAATTTTCTTTAATTGTTGTTTACTTAAAAACGGTTAATTCTGAAAGATCTTAGGCTTAGCAGTCAATTTCTCTTCACATCAACTCCATGCTTCATCATTTGATGAGCCCGCCAACTGCTGTGGTGTGTCTGTGTGGTTCAGTTGCTCTCTTTCTTGGAAGCAAACCTTCCCTTTCTTTCTTCGTATTCAGTGCAAATCAACAAAATATATTCCTTTGCTCTTGCTACTTGATAAACAAAGCAAGACAATTGTTTATGCAATGGAAATGATGAATGAAGAGAAGCGATTTGATTTTCACGGTGATTAGGCTGCGGTTGTTGGGTAGGCCAGTCAAGTGTAGAATAGATAGATGGCAACCTTCTTCGCTTTCGTCGTACTAATTCAGAATAAATTAAACTCTTTTACTTCAACTTCTTGCTACATGATACAACAAATAAGATCACGCAATGGAAGCGATGAATAGTGAGAAGTGATTTGACTTTCACGACGATCCAGTAATTAAGCTGTGGCGGAGTCTGCCGCCATTACTGCTCAGCTCCAAATGAGCATGATAAGATAAAAGATAAAATCAGATCAGTGAACAGAACGAGGTCAGTTCTCCTCCACACTTCCTGCTGAGCAACAGCAAAAATGCACCAAATTTTGATTGGCTGAGAAATTAGACACACCTCCGTGAATTTTGCCAATCACATTTCGTAAAAACAACAACAAACGTGAACCTAGGCCCATTTTGCCTGTGTTTACCATCCTTTGCAATACCTTTTTCTGTGGCAAGAAATTCAAATTTTCAAAATATTTTTAGCAAAGTTGTTCGATGTAGTCTAGTGTAAACCGTAGTTTGGAGGAAAACAATTTATCTCAAGATTTTGAATAGTTTTGAATTCGTAGTTGTCTAAATCTTGAGAAAAGTTATTCTATTAAGTGTGGTTCTGCCTTACTGCTTCTTTGAGGTTTCTTTGCATGACCGTACACAGTTAAAAACATTTCTCATGTGGGAAACTAGACTCACTACATGTCGTAGTTTCGCTCTTTGACTGAACTGATAACGCTACAACTACTGCAGTGACAACAACAACAGCGCTTCAATGAGCTGAGCATAAGTTTAGGGCCTTATGCAGTGAGGCTAGTGGGAAACAAGGGATAAGTTTCTCGAAACAGCTCAGGCAGATTCAATCCAAAACTAATGGTCCACAATTTTAATTTTGCTCTTGCGTTTTTGAAACATGACAATTCTCATCCAATCTCTCTTATAAGAACCTTCATTTCCTATTTCACTTTACTGTGCCCGATGGAAATGTATGCTAAACTCCTCTGCTAGTCAAAGCAGTTCCAATATTGCTTCGGATAACGAAACCATCAAATAACACACTGAGAATTTCTCATACTGATGAGAGTCAAACTTTATTCACTATGTATTGTGATGGTCTTTGGTTTCGTTTTTCAAAGAAACATAATGTTTATGAAAGCCATAGCTCCACTTTTGTATACTTGTGCATAGAATGTTAAAATAAGTTAGAAAAGAATCACAAAGTGGGACAAAAGCATTATTTTCATGAGAACCCGAAATGATAAATAGATCTAATATGTAATAAGGTTGACAAGAATCACTTCTTTTTCTTTTCTTTTCCTTTTTTATTCGATTGAGTTTGTCCTCCATCGGATGTTGCTCCTTTGACTTGTCTTGATTTCATTTTCGGAATCATTTCACCAAGAAGAAGCATAACCGATTCTCCTGATTGATAAATAATATTAATTAATATCAATAATCAAAAGCTCATTCTTTGTAGGATATGAACGTTAATAAGATGAATGAAGAATGCTACATAAATGCTACACGTGTTGATTCAATCTTGATTCCAGGGCTATCAGTGTCTTCAGCCTCCCTTCAGCGCCCATTGTTACCCTGGATTCGAGGTNCTTTTCTTTTCCTTTTTTATTCGATTGAGTTTGTCCTCCATCGGATGTTGCTCCTTTGACTTGTCTTGATTTCATTTTCGGAATCATTTCACCAAGAAGAAGCATAACCGATTCTCCTGATTGATAAATAATATTAATTAATATCAATAATCAAAAGCTCATTCTTTGTAGGATATGAACGTTAATAAGATGAATGAAGAATGCTACATAAATGCTACACGTGTTGATTCAATCTTGATTCCAGGGCTATCAGTGTCTTCAGCCTCCCTTCAGCGCCCATTGTTACCCTGGATTCGAGGTTGACACGTGTTGATTCAATCTTGATCAGTAACTGTTCTTGAAATGATACTTACGATTCTTTGTTTTCAGAAATTTGGCAAAAATTTATTCAAGGTCGAACCAACGTCAGGTTTACAAGTAAATAACATTTAATTTCAAATTTACAAATTCGAAAGAACAGTTAAATTCGGATTCATCATTACTGGTTGTTCACTTTCTTAGAATATCATATACAGTATATGAGACAATCCATCACGTATTGGCATTTTTGTCGACGGCCAGTGTTTCTACGTATTTCAATGTGTGGTATCGCTACGTAATTTTTGTCAGTGCATATATATTTTCACGAGGATAAAATTTTTTTTAGAACTCTAGCAAACAACTCCTAATTGATCGAAGTTGTTATACAGATATAATTTCTTGCATTTATGGACTTCTTACTTGATTTCTGATGAAGCAAAGACGAACCATTTAAAAAACTAATAACGGTTTGAAAATGTTCTTACTTGTAGGATACTCTTCATTGATTGCTACTCCATCAGCAGTTTTTATTTGTATTCGAACTCTTCCTTTACACAAGGCATCTTTTGCACTGTCCCTTGGGTATTGTTTGTTCTGCAGAACAAATAACGGGAAAGAATGAAATTTTGCAAAATAACACAAATGTATATATGTTTCTTTTCATTCTGATTACGTTGTTTACAGTTTATCTCCAGTCATTCAAACTCTAAAGGGAGATAATGAGCGAGGAGTTCTTGCTGTGCCGAGTTATACCTTACATCCATAGTTTCAGTCCCTGAGTTAATCAATTTTCGGATTATCCAATGTTCAACCTATACTTTTTGTTGTGACAGGCAAAAAATTGCAGCATTGCTTTAATTATAACTGAAAGTTGAAAACTACTGGAATTTTAATTTAGTGAATGAATCAATATGATCAGAAGTTACCGGGCTGCTTGCAGTTTTCAAAAGATTCTATAGAAGTTCCCGGGCTGCTTGCAGTTTTCAAAACGATTCTATAGAAGTTACCGGGCTGCTTGCAGTTTTCAAAACGATTCTTATTTCTGTAGAAATCAGACTGTACCTACCTCTTCTAAGACACAATTGAAACCATGATACAGAAGGACGTCTTTCATCTCTGTACATTTAGGATTATCAACACCCTGTAAATAAGCAATGGATCTTTATCAATAGTTTCGAACATTAGGTGTAAAAAATTGATTAGCTGCAGGGGCGGCGCCAGCCGCCAAAAAGTGGGGTGGACACGCGAGCGTAGCGAGCAAAGAACGGGGGTCTGGGGGCTTGCCCCCAGAATTTTTTTAGGACGACGCCCTCTAGAACGTCGGAAAACGCCCTTTTGCTAGATATAATGCAAATTTGTGTACTTTGAATTTCGTCATTGATTTGACATGTTAGATTTTATTTGCAAGCCTTAATTTACTTCAAACTACAAGCGAGAAAGGAAAAAGAGGGAAACGAGTACCGATCTCTGAGAAGGAAAAACGCCCCCCCCCAACTTTTCTCATCGNGATTGACAAGAATCACTTCTGTTTCTTTTCTTTTCCTTTTTTATTCGATTGAGTTTGTCCTCCATCGGATGTTGCTCCTTTGACTTGTCTTGATTTCATTTTCGGAATCATTTCACCAAGAAGAAGCATAACCGATTCTCCTGATTGATAAATAATATTAATTAACATCAATAATCAAAAGCTCATTCTTTGTAGGATATGAACGTTAATAAGATGAATGAAGAATGCCACATAAATGCTACACGTGTTCAACCTCGATTCCAGGACTATCAGTGTCTTCAGCCTCCCTTCAGCGCCCATTGTTACCCTGGGTTCGAGGTTGACACGTGTTGATTCAATCTTGATCAGTAACTGTTCTTGAAATGATACTTACGATTCTTTGTTTTCAGAAATTTGGCAAAAATTTATTCAAGGTCGAACCAACGTCAGGTTTACAAGTAAATAACATTTAATTTCAAATTTAAAAATTCGAAAGAACAGTTAAATTCAGAGTTATCGTTACTGGTTGTTCATTTTCTTAGAATATCATATACAGTATATGAGAAAATCCATCACGTATTGGCATTGTTGTCGACGGCCAGTGTTTCTACGTATTTCAATGCTCTCTGTGGTATTGCTACGTAATTTTTGTCAGTGCATATATATTTTCACGAGGATAACATTTTTTTTCAGAACCCTAGCAAACAACTCCTAAATGATCGAAGTTGTTATACAGATATAATTTCTAGGCTGCACGCAGGCTAATAATTTCTTGTTTTATGGACTTCTTACTTGATTTCTGATGAAGCAAAGACGAACCATTTAAAAAACTAATAACGGCTTGAAAATGTTCTTACTTGTAGGATACTCTTCATTGATTGCTACTCCATCAGCAGTTTTTATTTGTATTCGAACTCTTCCTTTACACAAGGCATCTTTTGCACTGTCCCTTGGGTATTGTTTGTTCTGCAGAACAAATAACGGGAAAGAATGAAATTTTGCAAAATAACACAAATGTATATATGTTTCTTTTCATTCTGATTACGTTGTTTACAGTTTTTAGCTTCAGTCATTCAAACTCTAAAGGGAGATAATGAGCGAGGAGCTCTTGCTGTGCCGAGTTATACCTTACATCCATAGTTTCAGTCCCTGAGTTAATCAATTTTCGGATTATCCAATGTTCAACCTATACTTTTTGTTGTGACAGGCAAAAAATTGCAACATTGCTTTAATTATAACTGAAAGTTGAAAACCACTGGAATTTTCATTTAGTGAATAAATAAATATGATCAGAAGATACCGGGCTGCTTGCAGTTTTCAAAACGATTCTTATTTCTGTAGAAATCAGACTGTACCTACCTCTTCTAAGACACAATTGAAACCATGATACAGAAGGACGTCTTTCATCTCTGTACATTTAGGATTATCAACACCCTGTAAATAAGCAATGGATCTTTATCAATAGTTTCGAACATTAGGTGTAAAAAATTGATTAGCTGTAGTACTTAATATAAAGAAGCAAGTCGAATTGAAGCTAAATGCAAACAGAATCTACCAATCATCAACCAGCCCACGTCTTCATAACAAATAACTACTCCAAGTTATATAAACAGAATCAACCTTGGAATCTCATTAGTGCACTTATTTCTGATAAAGCAGCAAAATGATTATGGATTTCATGCAACTACAAAACCTTGCAAATACAAAACCTTGCAAACGATCCAGACACCCAGACAATGCATTGGTGTGATTGAATCTCTTGCTGTCTCAGAAACATATTAATCATTCTTTGGTATACCGGGTGTCCCAACAAAAAGTATACAGATTTGGTCGACCCTAGCGATGAGAATTTAGCGTGAATCAATCCGAAAACATTTTTAAAACATACCTCGATGGTCAGCTTGAACATAGATACCTTTTTTGTTGATATTGGGTCTTTGAGAGTTGAAATATTAATCTTCAAAGGACAAATTCGCCTTCACCTCCAAACCAGCTTTGGCGTTTTGCCCTAAGAAAATTCTTGAAGCACAGTGAATAAGTCAACACGAAGTTTACTTCGGAGCTCCCTTGATAATAAATGTCACGTAAATCATATTTTGTAAAACGCATCTGTTGTGCAGGTTTTAATTTTCTCCTCTTGTTTCACATTTTCTCAAGTCTATTGTTGACTTATTCACTGTGCTGCAAGAGTTTGCTTAGGCCAAAACGCCAAAGCTCTGGTTTGGAGGTGGAGGAGAATTTGTCCTTTGAAGATTAATATTTCAACTCTCAAATCACCAATATCAACAAACAAGGTATCTATGTTCAAGTTTACCATCGAGGTATGTTTTAAAATGTTTTCGGATTGATTCACGCTAAATTCTCATCGCTAGGGTCGACCAAATCTGTATATTATTTTTTGGGACGCCCGGTAAACAAAATATTTTGCCTTTGAACTTTGAAAAAATGTTCTTTTATTTTCTGGTACAGGTTAAAATTTACCCCTGTTATTGACAACCTTCAACAGGCTTTTGATCTGCTTGGTTTGATTAAAACCTTGTTTTGTTGAAATAGTGATATCAAGAAAAATAGCTATAATAATTCTACCGGGTGAGTCAGAAAAATGTGGGGCGTTTGCCAATTTATAGTGATACAATTTACTTCTCAAATTCATTTCTTCATAACCCCATTGCAGAGGAAATACGTTAACTTAGGTATCGAAATTTATTTCATCGAAATCAGCCTTTTTGTTCCAGAATTACAAGTGATTTTAGTAAAATGGTGTTTTGCAAGATTGCTAAAATAGGCCTTCGATTAGATTCATATTCATGCAGGTGTGACCTTCTAAACCATGACAATCATATTGTTTCTCTACCAGAAACTGGAAACAAGCAAGGCATGCATTGTGTTAGAGCACAAAAGGAAAAACTAATGTTGCTTATGTTGTATCCCTAGGGGACTAGTCATTTAATTGTTATTGTTAGCAAGCTGAAAGCTCTTTTACTAGCGATACTTTTCACCAAAATAGCTATATCACAAAATGGCAAATAAATACAGAAGAAATGGCCTATTTTAACAAACTAAATTTCTATAATAACTAATTCAAGTTTTCTTCTGCATGATAAAACTTCACATTCCCGATTTAACTTGTTTTCACTAGAACACGTTTTTTCTGACTCACCCGATATTTTTGTGTCAGCTGGTACTGTATAGTATGTGATCAAACTTGCAACTCACCACTGCTTTTGCTATTTTTCTGCCATCTTTTCTGGTCTTCCTGCTGTTTAGATAATTTGGATAAATGACAATCCATCTGCAATAAAATAATATAGCTATGGCATTTTGAATTTGATGGCTTCTTATGACTTCATAAATAATACAGTATGCATACTCTGTTCCGGCAGAAAAAAGGTTTTGTGATTTTTCAGCTATTAAAAGCGTTCTTATTGCTCAGGGCCGTAGGAAGCATCTTGAACTTGGGGGGGCACGTGCCCCCAGTGCCCCACGGTTCCTACGTCTTTGTTATTGCTCCATTGTTTATTGGTCTTGCAATTTCATGTCTGAGATCTCTGATCTATCATATCAAATAACTGGCCAATAGCGGAATCTTTGAAAAATGCTCACAGAAGTCTATTGTCTTGTGAACAAAATACCTATTGTTTATCTATTGTTTCCTCTAAATTGCACATGGAAAACCTTCCGTGTGCACTACTAACTTTTTAAATCAGGCACCAGGCTCTAGAGCAATAGACAATTGCACTCTTGGCTTTAATAAAGATGGTGTCAGGGAATTTTTATTATGCTCCTTTGCTTCTCAAAGGATTTTGATTGATTTTATTGGATGATTTGCCATGGAACGCAAATTATCATATACTATGGTAAAAAAAGTTCTCGATGCCATCTTTAGCGCAATCGTCTGTCACATCTTTCTAATTCTTGTCCTTCAATTTTTTTCCTGAATTAAATATCATCTTCAGCATACAAATCAAATATCTCGAGACATCATTTCCTTCCACCACTAAAACCAAACTATAATTTAGGATGAGCATCCTCAATAAATTATAAATCAATCAATATATATATCTAATCTCTGTTCTCTGTTGTGTTATTGTTGTGTTGAGGACGGTTCCCTTTCAATCAAATGCCTGTTATCTTCAATTTTTACTTTTCAATGTGGAGCTGTAACGTTCAAAAAAACAATTCGTTGCTTGAAAGTTTTTAATTCATCAAAATATTGACCCTTTCTTTTGATTTCTTACCTACTCTCGTGACTTGGATCTTTTGTGAGATGCGCCATCTTTTTCTCTGGGACCCAAACAAGAGGCTAGCCTCGTTTTCATTCCAAATCCTTCTATTACTTCACGTGTCGAAAATTTATGTTCTTTTCAGGCCATGTCCACACGTATCCGGATATTTTTGAAAACGCATCTTTTTTTATCCGTATTAAAAAAAGATCCGCGTCCACACGAGGAGCGTTTTCAAAAATATCCCCGTCCACACGAAAACGCTGTGATATTCGAAAACGACCAATGTCGGCCATGAGCATGCGTAGATTAACAAAATGCTCCCAAAAATCTTCGCGCATGCTTCGAAAAGTGGCGCCATCTCCTTAGCCACAACAACAACTGATGAGGTTTGTTTGCCCTATCATGTCGAAAACGGTGAGTAAAATAAAAAAGTCAGATGAAAAAGGCAAAGGCGAATTTTTCGTGTGGACGGACGGCTAGTAATAAGCATAAAACGTAGCAAATTCTCACGCCTTCTTGTGACTGCGGTGCGGATATTAAACAGGACAATATGCAGCTCTAAACAGGCAATCAAACTTGGCAATAAAGTCAACAGCATTGCAGCAAAATCGTCCGCCATATTGGATGAAATGTGGAGTCGAGGCCGTGACGTCAGCGTTTTCGGAAAGCTCCGTTTTCACCCGTCCACACGACAACAGGAAAACGGCGTTTTCAAAAATATCCACTCTGGAGACCGTTTTCGAAAAGCTTCGTTTTCGGTGACCGAAAACGCCGTCTTCGTGTGGACGGGAACCCAAAACGGATAAAAAAAGATTCGTTTTCAAAATATCCGGATACGTGTGGACGTGGCCT
>REGM01000021.1:308116-331751 GCA_004194415.1 Aurelia aurita | reverse complement strand
CCAAGATGGCCTGTCTGAAACCATTTGAACACTTTGCAACAAATGCACTTCATGCTGGACAAGATCCTGAAAAATGGAACTCACGAGCTGTTATTCCGCCCATATCAATGGCTACAACATTCAAACAAGATCTCCCTGGAGAGACACATGTAAGTATAAATGCCTAGCCTAACTAAACCACCAGCTTGTTGGTGTTTATGTTTAGGCCCCAGAATTGCATACAGGTATTGTTGGGGTCTGACGTCACAAAAATGTTATTGCAAAATTTAGAAAATCGAAAAATAGACTAAATATTCTGACTATCATCCTCAAATTTTGTTGTATGCTTAAATTGAAAGGTTCTTACTATAAAACAAAACAGCCAAAATATAGCAATTTGATTAGAAGGCAAAAAGGAAAATTTTCCGCTTTTGAAAAAGATATAAAAAGATTGGCGTGAAAAACCTCTAAATATTAAAATTTTCAAACTTTCAGCGCTTCAGATTTCAGTCAAATTTTATGTGACATCTGGAAAATAAAATAATTTTTTGAAGTAAAACAAGAAAATCTTTGCCTGACATCCCTGGAATCTGTGTACGCCATCCGCCAAAGACTTATACCTATTTCCTTTGTCCTCTTGTTTTTCTATTGTTTACAGTGAGCTTTGGTGGAAAAGGCCTCGATTTAACACTGGCTGACATGGGCCTGACGTTGAATTCGGTAGTTCTAGATGTGTTGAAACAACCTATGGCTACAATACAAACACAACCTGGGACCCAAAAAGGCCAGAAAGAATGAGTTCACAATAAAACAAACTACGCATTCCCATGATAAAATATTCAAATTTCTTGAAATATAATGTAAACGCCAAAATAAGATTAATTAATAAACCCAACAGCAGGTTCCCTTCATGCATGATAAGAGCTCTAAGATATAAGGTTGTCGGAAGTGTTTATCACATTTTCTGGTCTTTACTCTCTGGTTCACCAGCTTTCAAAACTGTCTAGAAAACCTACTCAGGTGATCCCTGAACCATGATTATATGCTGGTTAATGTACTGAGGGGCTTGAAATGAATTTCTTAGATATTCCAATTAATATGTATTTACAAGGTGACAGGATAACGCCCTTTGCCATGGTGACAGTAAAGTGGCTTCCCTCCTCTCGTTCCTTGTCTCTAGGAATGTATCATGTTCAAGGGGCTTGAGATGTTGCAACAATATGTAGTAGACCGTAATTAGAATTTGTCAATGATGAAATCCATTCATCAAACATTTTCTAAAATTTTAAGCCTGCATTAATTCTAGGGCTACGATTATTCAAGAAGTGGAAACCCAACAAGAGAATGTTTTGAACAGTGTGTAGCCAGCATTGAAGGAGCAAAATATGGTATATAATTCAGCAGTTTAATTGATTAATATTTTTACTTAGAAATTGTCTAAATCAAAAAGATATCCTACTTCTAACCGGTCAAACAGAAAATCACCTGCAATCAAATGCAAAGGTAGAAATATATTATCAGTGCACAAGGAAATAAAAGAACCCTTAATGCTTATGCTTAAAGCCATAATGTGTAAGGAGGAGATTAATATGCTTAAATATGTAAGGAAAAGGTCATTTGAAAAAGAGACCTTTGAATTTTCAGCAGATAATGTAATATAGTGAAGGTACAGTAGACTTGACTGCTGAAATTGTTATATGATGAAATGACAGACAAATCGTTGTCACTTTGCGTTGTCAAAATACAGTAGTATCAAAAATTTATATATAAAAGATTAATAAACTTTCTTTTTTAATCTTGTCAGGACTGGCGTTTTCATCTGGCCTTGGTGCAACAACAACACTGATGTTGATGTTAAAAAGTGGAGATCATGTTGTTATCATGGATGATGTTTATGGAGGTACTGTATGACGTGATTTTTAATACATTATGCCAATTTTAAACTCTTTCACAGACATTATCGTTTATTTTTACCAATGCAATAAGATCTATCAATCTTCATAATAAAACAGTTTCATCAAAGTTTGATACTATCTAATGACCGTTGCGTTGATTAAAGTTACTGTGTCCTTATTTTCTTTATGAATTGATCAATGAATTAAATCTTGTAGGGACAAACAGATTGTTTTCAAAGATCTTTGCAAAGCACAACATAGAATTCAGTTTTGTGGACTGCAGAGATTTGGATCTCCTTGAAAAGAGTATTAGACCTGAACAAACTAAGGTAAGCTTGCAATTTTGATCGATCTTTTATATTTGATGTAACCTTGCTTGCTAGGAGATGAAAAATGCAAACTTTTTTATATTCAATTTAATTCAACTAAATTATAGACAAATTGAAGATATCATTTCTTATTTAAGTAGGTTTATACAGTATTGACTGAATATAAAGAAGTTAGAAAATCTTTGTGTCTTTATTTAATATCTTTGTTTGTTTTAGATGTTGTGGATTGAAACACCAACAAACCCTACAATGAAGATTGTGGATATCGAAGGAGCCTGCAAAATTGCCCATAAATTCAAGGTAAGCAAATTCAATGTGGCTTTTAATGAAAATCTGAATCCTTGAGAACTGCAAACATTTGCTCTGAAGTTTCATGAAATGTTTCCTGAAGTACAAGTCAAACCATAACATAAAGGAAACAAAGAACAGATCTAGGGTAGTTTTGAACCTTGTCATTAGGGTTGCCCTTTCACAGAAGCTGTTTTTCAAGTGCCCTCAAGGATGATTTTTATTTTCAAATTTTTATGCGATTCTTCCTTTTGTTGTTGCATGTTTTTTATGTCTCAACTGTTGGCTGTTTGCTTTCATTTGTGAGTACCACCTTCATAGAACGATCTTATCACCTCAATCAAATTGGTCTTTCCTCTCTTGTAGGATATAACTGTAGTGACTGACAATACTTTCATGTCCTCATACTTCCAAAGGCCATTGATGTGGGGATCTGATATCGTATTTCATTCAGTAACCAAATACTTGAATGGTAATTATTCTAAAATATCTTTTCTTATTTCGTGATCTTATTTTGTGTGCATAAAGAGAACCAGATTATGTTGTGTAGTTTAGGTAGTGCCTTGATTGAGTGATTTTGTTACAGTGGTTTTCGCGATCATCTTCTTTTAAAACCTCATTTCTCTGTTAATACAGCTGACAATAAACTGATTTTCACCCAATTGGTGTATTTTAAGTTGTACTTAGTGCTATATATATTTCATCAAAATCTTGCATTCAGAAAGATTATTGTTTAATGTTGGGTGACTACTTTTTTTGGCCAACCCATTATCTTGGTATCGTTTTTCAACATCAGAGCATTAATTCTTCATTTAATCCAATGTTGATAAGCACCTTGGGTAGCGGGATCATTTAGCAAGTGGTTTTCAAGTTCTGTATGACACCCAAGACTTTTTAATGTTGAAAACTTTTATTTTGATTAGGCCACAGTGATGCTTGCATGGGTATGCTTTGCACAAGCAATGATGAATTATACAACAAGTTGAAATATTTGCAAAATGGTATGGTTATTGCATACATTTTTTTGTATCAGTAATGAACCTCTATTATTTATCTAGACTTTTGGTATGATTTGTTTTGAAAAGAGCATGATATATTCTGTATATGAAGAACAGCATATAATTTGTCGCCTAATATTTCTCATTTTCATGTTTAAAGAATGAAAACGTTATGGAGGGGTGTTTGAGCTGACAGCCCCTGTGGCGCTTAAACTTTGATCGATTTTGGAGCAATTTTCTTTGCTTTAGACCGATAAAATCGACGATTGCCAGAAAATATGTGATGTGGGGCGAACTTCGTGAGATTCAGTATGGAAATTAAAATTATTTGGCTCGGTTTCCCCCTTAAAGTCCCCTGGAAAACTTAGGGAATTTTTGTAACCAAAGATGGAATGCTATTAAATGTTAATATAGAGGTTACGGACGCATGTGTACTACATGAATTTTTGTTGATTCAATAACTAATTTTGCTGTCTGGGTCAAGAGCATGCGCTTGTGGTCCTTTCTGCTGATTTTCAAGGGTAATATACTAAATTCGCTAAAGAGTTTAGAATGTTAATGAACCCATTATTATGTACGAAGTAAAACGAGTACATATAGCAGTGGAGGTGTGTCCCCTCCCTAACCCAGTCAGGAACCAAGAACGCATTCCGCGAACCAGCTAAGAATGCCAAAAATGCAATCAGTTGCCAACTGCTAGATTGTTGCTGCGCCTCTACTACGCCATCATAGAAGTTCTACATAGATCACCTAGAAATTCTTTTTTGGCACTGCGCCACGCAAAAAACCATCATGTGCAATTCGACCACAAATGGTCTCTTACGCCGTATTGTCTTGGCCTCATAAATGATGCTTGGAATTTGCAGATGTTTATCTGCTTTTTGACTTCCAACACTGGACAGCTTAGAAACCAAAACACTGAAGGACAGTATTCTAGCAACAGCCACTGCAAGAAGTAATGACATAGCGCCGCCAACGAAGCCGATATGCCTCAATTAACAATTTGATGGGGGTACAGTAATGCCTGGTTCGAAAGTTTACTCCCCAGTGAAAAATGGAAATACGGAATAAGAAAAATATCAAAACTGCCGCAGCTTTGAAGAAGCTCACTGCTCCCACCTAGAAATGTCCGAGCTCTTTTACGGACATACATGAAAAGGTCGGCATTTGCTCTTTCCAGTTTGCAATGGTCATGACAAGGCGATAACTCCTTATTCTACCTTCTAATCCTTTTACCCCTGTGTCCTTAATACACGTCATCACTAAACTTCCCTGCGCTGTTTTAGGCTGTCCTGTACCAGCGTTCTTCGTACATGGCTAATGGGCCCCTTTAATTGATATATATCGCTCTGTGCTCCAAGAAAAATAAATTAAGTTTATTTCTTGTAATTTTAGTGCCTAAATCTTGAATACATGATTTCTTGTAAGGTAATGAGAAAGGACCATCTCTACATTTTTACGAATTTTCGATAATGAATTGTTAGATTAAACGGTTATTCAATTGTAATTTGTTGCTGTTGTAGCTGCCGGATGTGTACCAAGCCCATTTGATTGTTACCTTGCCAACAGAGGTGTGAAGACATTGCATGTCCGCATGAAGCAGCATCAAGAAAATGCGCTTGCAGTTGCCACATTTCTTGGAGCTTCGCCAAGAATCAAACGTGTCATTTACCCAGGTTTGTTTTTTCGTTGATGGAAAATTGAAAATTATGGATTCGTCTCTCTTGTGTTTGTGTTATTGCTTACAATGACTACAATTCCAGTTTTGAGGCCTTGCTCAGTAAGGATTGTGCCACAACTATCCATCAACACAATTTAAAGCTCCTAGCAATAGAAATGTATAAAGCCAAAAATGATATGAGTCCTGGATTCATGAATGAGATTTTCAAATTTGATACAACAGCTTATGATCTAAGAACAGAAAAATTTTCATCTAGGACTCCAAAAACAGTTTTATATGGTACAGAAACAATAACCCATAGATGCAACCAAATATGGAACAGCATTCCAAATGAAATTAGAATGGCTAGCAGTTTAGAAATATTCAAAGCTAAAATAAAGCAGTTTTCCATCCCTTGCATTTGTAGGCTCTGTACCCCGTATTTACAGAATCTTGGCTACATTAATCAGATTTACTAAAAATCTAAATCTAGATATCGTTTTCGTTTCGTTTTTGCCACTTTACTATTAATTATGTTTATGTGTATTAATTATGTTATGTTTGTTGGTATTAATTAGCTGATTATTGCATTTATGTATTGTAATTAGCTATCTTACCTATTTACCAACGTTAAATAAAGTATGAAAAAAAAATGCAGATTAATTCTTTAAGATTAATGTAGTTACTTTCAGTAAAAGTTACGACTAAATATTCATGGTGAGCATACAGGTAAAGGATGCAAACATCATCGTCAAAATCATCTTCAAAAGGTGAAGGATGCAAACATCATTTTCAAAATCAGTGCAGCTAGCGACTTTAGGCCAGGGGGTTTTTTGTAGGTACGACTAGCATGACTGTTTAAGAGACGAAATCTTTTATCAAAGCATTTCATTGTTGATATACCCTTGATATGTTAATAGTTTATTTTTTTTGTTGAAAAGAGAAATGGAGGTCGAAGAAAATGCTGCACAAATGAGTATAGTTGGTTGCTGTTTTCTTCAAGTCTAACCCCAGTAGAGTTTTTAAGCAAATTGTATCTTGTATGCTAATCAAATGCCTCATAACCAGGAATTAAATCTAATTTTGATTCCTTAGGATTGCCAAGCCATCCACAACATGAGCTCGTGAAGAAGCAGTGTACAGGCTTCAGTGGAATGTTGTCGTTTGATCTCCATGGTGATCTGTCGACATCACAGGTCTTCCTATCTTCTTTGAAGGTACAACGAGAACCGGCAACTTTAATTAATCTCTTCAACTTACTTGTGTGTTCTAATATTTTCGAATTTTGGACAGCATAAATGGATGACTCGCATGAAAATTCATAAACAGTGGGCCAATATTTTGAGTGCATTATGGCTAATTTATTTCGAGTTGATCTTAAGTTGATTCATGTTGAATTGAGGATTGGAAAAATATCTAACTGACAGCGCTATACTTCCAAGTACTTCACCTTCACTGTTTCCCGTTGGATAATATATGTTATTCCATTGCTTTGATCTCACTATCTAAAATCAATTTCAATAAACTCTTGTCTTTTTTCTCATAGATTTTTACATTGGCAGAGAGTTTGGGTGGATTTGAAAGTCTTGCAGAACTCCCGTAAATATTAATGATATTTTCTACTTCAACTTAGACGTTGTTGCTTCATCCTGTTGGACCTGTTTGATGTTGATATTATGATAGCGTTAATCTGGCTTGGGATTCAGCATTGCAGCCAATTACCAGATATGGTCCGAAGGAGAAGAAACGATAATATAAACAGCACATTATACATTAAAAGTAATGTAGCCAATCAGTGATTAACTGATGTTGAGGAGCAAAAGTCGTGGTATGTGGTATATTCTAGTATGAGTCCTAATCAGTTCTTCTAATCACCTAATCAGTTCTTCTAATCATCTAATCAGCAGTTCTAATCAATTAAGTATCCTGGCGTTTTACTTTTATACATGCTTACAATCCAGAATTTTCCTTTTTAGAGCTGTAATGACACATGCCTCAGTTGACCCTGAAGACAGAGTGAAGCTTGGCATCACTGATACTCTAGTATGTTTCGCAATTTTTATCATTGTGTTATCGCTTATCAGCATATTTAGAATGTGGCCAAATCACTTAACTGCTAAATGTAATCGACGTGCGAATTTCGACTCATATTTACGTAAGAAATTGTCCACTGTCTGTACTAAAATGGAATCCTGTCTTCTTTAATCATTATCTCGTTCAATCCTTATTTCCTTTGGGTTCCGTACTAGGTGATCAAGACAAATGAACCAGGAAAGCTATTGCAAAACGTCTATCTTTCACAGCAATTAGTTTTCCTGTGTTTTCAAGATCACAAACTGGCAATAATGAAGAGTTGGTGAAACCAGGTTGATCTAAAACCTGTCGAAAGTCGTAAACAACCAACTGAGTATCGATTTCACCCAGCAGATACTCCTACCGTAATGTCAAAACTTCTTTTCTGATTGCCTTTCTTACTTCGTAGATCAGATTTTCAGTTGGTCTTGAAGACAAAGAAGACTTGGTTTCTGATGTTGATCAAGCGTTGAAGAAAGCTGTAAGTACTTCATGTTATATATGGTACTTCATGTTATATGTGGTAAAGTGCCAAGTCTCCTCTTTAGTTTACAAGACACGTTGTTGATTGGTGTTCATTCGTTGAATGAGCTTTCTGGCACAGTTGCAAAGGGCCACGATTTTCACGCAAAATTTTCTTGACCAATTAGACATGCAATGTTTTCGTAGTATCTTACTATTTTCATTTTATTTTTCAGATTCCAGAATCAGAATTATCGAAATTGCAAAAGTGAATCAGCCGCGCAATAAGGAGTGGATATGACAACACGTTTAGACTTTAGAAATGATATTTAGGTAGTTCTAGTTCTTATTTAAGCTATCTTTACAAGACCATTGAATTAAATTAATTGCCAAATCATTTTCTAGGGGTTAGATTATTTATCCAAATTTGCACTAGAAGTCTGACGAAATGATTTTCTTGATTTTTGCTCAAAACACAATTTTATTATTTCATTTGCATGCATGTATTATTGTCATCTGCACCCAGTGTACCCTCAGATGGACCAATGAGGTTGTTTGATTTCCTTATTTATTTAATCGAATACTATGTGGAATATCTGTGTGTTACCAGCTCTATAAAAGTGGTAGTGATATTTAGTCAAATTATGACCTACATCAAAGTTGTTCTTTGTCTCTAAGCGCAAAGCCTCAATCTTCTGTCTTCGGCCTGATTTGGGAGCGGGATACCCAGAGGATCCCCCGCGTCCCCCATTTGTTTAAAACTTATCGTAGGTGGAGCAAACATTGGAATGCAACGAATAGGGTACATACGTAATGCAGAATATTTTATGCTGATGCTGACCAAGGAAAGAAAGGTCCCGTTGATATTAGGGTACTCAAGTGATCCCATATTGCCATTCTTTTCGGTTATAGGAGACCTTTGATTGATAGGGGGAAACGGGAAGTTACCACGAGCAGAAATGATGCAAAAAGCTACGTACTATAAGAATAAAACTCTTTCAGTTTGGACACAAAAGTTTAAGATATTTCTAAATAGTGACGAAAGGGAAGAAAGAAGATGGAAGAGAAGAAATTTAATAAATACCGAAGGTAGAAGACGGGATCATTGGAGAGTGCATGCGAAATTCTATTTACAGTTCACGTTTTATCTTGTGTTCTCCTGAGTTTTCACCATGTCGTGGACATTCGCCAATCCTAAATGAAGGCAATTTTGCGTACTTGTGATGAGCAGTTTTACCAACAAGTGCCTTTTCCGCAAATTCTTCGATAGACAAAGTCAATTCTTCAATAACTGCAGATGTGTAAATCCGATGTTTTGGCCGTAGTAGGATGAACACGGGAACATCTTCGCTGTAAATATCAAACTGAAGTTCCATTTCTTCATTGCATCGAAGGTCAATCTTGTATGTTTCGACTGTTTTCCCTGAAACGTAACAAACAGTGGGCTGTTATAGAGGACAACCATTTTTATTAAATGTCCATCGTTTGCAAAATAAAAAAGCATTATGACCTTATAAGCGAAGGTTGTGCTAGAAATCTTCCAACACAGGGGGCCAGAACTTCTGACGGGGGCCAAAATGACTATCAATACAATTTTTACACGTCATTGTGTCAAATTCTAATATTTATGAAAGACATACTAACATGTCAGGCAAAAACGTCAGCAGATAAAAAACCACAATTAAAGAGTTTTGCACGAGTATTTTTGGATTAGTGCAAATCTCGCCTTACATTTACACGTATTTTGTTATAAGAAATTAAGAACTTGAGCCAGTACTGAAAGTTTCTTAAAATTGTCAGATTTTTCTTACAAGTTTCTTAAAGGTTCCATAACAATCTTCATGTTTACTACTGTACCTCTGCCCTCATGAAAATTTCAAAACAAAGCTTTTTGAAGCCTTTCTGATGTTTAGACATTGCTCAAGTACCTTCTGAGTAATATGATACAGGAAACAAGTGAAAATAAAGTAAAAATATGCTAAAGGATTTCCTTCGTCAAAATAAATAGTTTCTTAAGCTATATTTTCCCAGTACTGGAGTTTCTCAATTTTTTGGCAATCTAAATGCTTTTCTAACATGAATGATATGAGAACATACAAACACAGTGCTCGGTACTAGTACTGCATCGGTTCTGTTGGGTCATCATTCACCAAAGGATGCTTGGGGCATGGATCTGCACTATATAGAGATGGTCATAGCAAACATACATACCTGCATCTTGAATTGCCTTTCTGATTCTTGTTACATTTTTCATGATTTCATTATTAATTGCTCCTTGTGATGACCCAAGATCTTTATCAACAATAATTATACACACATCTATCTTGTTACCACACGGGGTTGTTCTCTTCCCTTTCCTGGAAACAAGAAAATATGAGAAAAATTTGTTCTGGTTACTACACCTGCTTATTAACCTTTAGGGGGATGCATCAAACTACATTAAAATTTTATACGTAAAACCTCCACACTATGCAGCAAATTTAATACAATGGACTGGCCACGACTTTTGATACCATGTTTTGACAAAACTCTTCTTTAAAATTGACTGCTCTGTCCACCTAAATAATTCTGCAATAGACGATTAGGGAAAAGATGGTGTCGGGGGCATTTGACCAAGATGCATTGCGTTCTATAATGGAATCAACAGTGATTCTATAGAAATTTGATCATCAAACGCAATGCACCTTGGTCAAATGCCCCCTGATGCCATCTTTTCCATAATCGTCTATCCAAAACTGCATCATAAAAGCATTCCAAAATCAATACAGAAAACTTTCGAAAATCCATGACATCAATTACACTGCACCTTTTGAAACAGAACCACACAGAGATAAATGTTTGCGTGGTCAGGTTGCGTTAACGTCTCTTGAGATTGAACCGACTGATTGCATTGTGCTTTACAATTTCTTTCGTTGTTGAATACCATGGTCCAGTTGATGCAATATACATATCAATAGGCAGTCTACAAAGTTTGCTTTTTGATACATCATTTGTTAGATGGTGCAAAAATTGGCGATTGGCATAAAATGCTAATGTGCCATGTTGGTAAAGACAAGAGTGGCCTTGAGCATTTGGTTTGAAAAAGGAATAAAATTGCAGTTTTTTTTGACGTGCCAGACAAGCTTCTTTTTGAAGTGATTCAAAGTCTATGAGCAGGACATCATCTTCAATAAAAATGAAATCTTTATCATCCATGTTGTTTTCTAAAATATCTCTAAAAACAGTTCTGTAGATTGAAAATAATCTATTTGACCAAGTTGGTTTGGAACATTCAGAGTGAAAAGTGAGATTTCTGCTCAAACTGGTTGTGTCGATTCGATTAACGTGATGATATGACCAGGATGTTTGAGACTGCTGACGTTCTGCTTCAGGCCTAGCACTGATCATAAATATCTTGGGTAAAGTGCAGTTCAAGTAGCTGTGTTGATTTGCATCTGGGCATCCTAATAAATAATATGGTTTGAATAACTTTGAAGTCAAGTGGTCAAATGGACTTTCTCTCTGCTTGTTTACAAAATAATGAACGTGGCAAAACCACATAGTAAAACAGCAACTAAATACAACCACCGCGAATAATTTGAGGAAATGCCTTCTCAGCTTTGATAATAACACTTTCAGCATATTTGCTTTCATGTAGGATGCAAAGAAGGACATCTTTATCAACAATTTTCCACCTTCCACCAGCTTGTATTCTTGTTGCAGGTGTTGTTGCTGTCGACATTCTCGTTGTTGTTGCTGTCTTCCAATTACTTCGCAGCAGATCAGTGCTTCGCAGCAACATTGAAATTTCAATGGAAGTACAACCATACCAATGAGAATGGAACCAACAAAATATTTGCGAAATAGTAAATCACAAGCTTCAAACTGCAAACACTTACTATATAAAATCTAAACCGAATTTCAAAACTATTGCAAGTTTTTCAAACGTTTCGATCTGTGATTTTACCAAATATTTCCTTATATTTAGAGAGCTAAACTGTGCAGAATTTCACGTTCCCCAGCTTTATCAAACTATTTAAAAGCCTAACAATATTCTGGGGACTTATCTTTCCACGTTGAAGGATGATGCTTTCAATGATAGTTTTATGGAAGCAAACGAACAAACAAAAGATGTGAGAAAGCTGAAACCACAGTTTGATTAGCTGGTTGTATTTGTTCAGGAGCTTTTTCATTCACAACCCGATTCACAAGATGAGAAGAACTTTGTACACACGATTAAGGTGAGGTAAACTTTTTTTAGAAATTTGGTTAGCCCATAGTATTGAATGTTTCTTCAGTTTGAATAAAAATGTCCCCATTTTAGAGACGAGAGCTTTTTGATTTGTTTCTTATTTTGTGGATGCAAGGATTACTATGTAGTTGCCTGCAGTATCTACAAATGCTGCAGATATGTTTCTTGACATAAAAAAACCAACGTTTGGCAAGAAAGAGTTCTATTGGACTAACAAAAAAAAACTGCTGTGACTCTTGATCAAGAATAAGGGCTGAACGCAATATTTGCCATAATATCCTTGAATGTAGCTTTCAAACATTTTTAGTGCTTCTTAAGCGTAGATCCGGCCATCCTAGTGCTGTACTGTACTAGTAATTTCTTATAAAAGAGTTGATTAAAAGAGACGTGTTCCAAAATCAGAGTTGAAGTCTTCCCGAAATCAACTATACAACAGGCACTAATTCTTGTCAAGTAGAATACTTTCAACAAAGTTGTAGCATCAGGACATATTTAATCGAATTTCTATATTCTACTATGCTAAACTCTGCTCCCCCACACAGGGAAACAAGAATTTGTTTGATATAATGATTGTTCAAGATAACTAACTGTAGGTTAGGCTGAACTGTATCGTGGAAGATTGGCAAATTGAAGAAATAAAGCTAAGAAACAACAAGATATCATAAAATAAAAACTCACGTATTATCTGAAACTTTTGATTTTGATTTCTCTTTCGTTGCCTCTCGTTGTTCATTGGGTAGTTGCAGCAGTTCAGGAAATTGAATCATATGGGGCTCAAAAAGTTCTTCAATCCCGAAATCACCCTCGTGTGGGCTGCGGGAATGCTGCTGCAACTCTTTGAAGAACTGTTTGTGGACGAGGTACAAAAACCTCATGACACTGGGGTAGCTCAGTGAACCATGGATGTTATCATCATAAGGGATAGGTTTAATTCTCGGTGTTCCATCTTTAGGTAATTCAGTAAGTAACACAATGAGACGAGGCAGTTTCGGAATGGCGTACACTGCTATTGTTGAAGGTGGTGGGTTTTGTACATGGCCAAAGTGGAATGCAGACGCGAACTTCAACGATACGAGTTTGTAGAATAGAGGTGTTGCTGAGTCAGCTATAAAACGAAATTGATTTTAGCATCCATTCCAAGCATCTATAAAACTATAGGGAGTTATGTGCAACATCATTGTTGATTCAAAATGAAATTTACTTGTTAACTTGGCAAAAAGAGCAAGAAGTTTCCAATTAATTTAATGCTTGTTTGATAATG
Source organism: Aurelia aurita (assembly GCA_004194415.1). Lineage (NCBI taxonomy): Eukaryota > Metazoa > Cnidaria > Scyphozoa > Semaeostomeae > Ulmaridae > Aurelia > Aurelia aurita. The sequence goes on along the minus strand of REGM01000021.1, from coordinate 318,575 downwards.
AACATGTTCATCTAGCTTTAGAATACTTACAGCAGTATAAAGTCATATACCGGTGTAATGTGCTACTGGAATAGTTCTCGACCATAGGGCAGGGTCTGATTTGACAAGGTCTAACCTGGATTCATAAGAAAGGCAATGAAAAGTAATGCCCTGCTTGAAAGAAAATCTTTTTAAATTAAAAGGAGACAACAAATACAAACCTGTAAAGAGAACAACGGGAAATTTTGGAGGAATGAATGAATATGCTCGTTGAATAAAATTTCGCAACATTGTATTCTTATCATCAACCATATTTGGCAATTTGTTCGTTTAGTTTAACTACTGAGAGAGCTCCTCCTTTAAGTAATTCCCTCCATACAATTTATCTTGTTCTTTTGTTTTGTAAATGTATTAATTTTGCGTACTGATGTATTAATTTTCTGTAATATCATCTTATATTCTTGTAATTTAGTTATTTGTCTGTTAAGTTATTTTAATAAATTGTATGTTGTGGAATTTAAAATATGAAACTGAACTGAACTGAGTTGCCTGCAGTATCTACAAATGCTGCAGATATGTTTCTTGACATAAAAAAACCAACGTTTGGCAAGAAAGAGTTCTATTGGACTAACAAAAAAAACTGCTGTGACTCTTGATCAAGAATAAGGGTTGAACGCAATATTTGCCATAATATCCTTGAATGTAGCTTTCAAACATTTTCAGTGCTTCTTAACGTAGAACCTGGCCATCCTAGTGCTGTACTGTACTAGTAATTTCTTATAAAAGAGTTGATTAAAAGAGACGTGTTCCAAAATCAGAGTTGAAGTCTTCCCGAAATCAACTATACAACAGGCCCCCAACAGGCACTAATTCTTGTCAAGTAGAATACTTTCAAAAAAGTTGTAGCATCAACTGTAGGTTAGGCTGAACTGTATCGTGGAAGATTGGCAAATTGAAGAAATAAAGTGAAGAAACAACAAGATATCATAAAATAAAAACTCACGTATTATCTGAAACTTTTGATTTTGATTTCTGTTTCGTTGCCTCTCGTTGTTCATTGGGTAGTTGCAGCAGTTCAGGAAATTGAATCATATGGGGCTCAAAAAGTTCTTCAATTCCGAAATCACCCTCATGTGGGCTGCGGGAATGCTGCTGCAACTCTTTGAAGAACTGTTTGTGGACGAGGTACAAAAACCTCATGACACTGGGGTAGCTCAGTGAACCATGGATGTTATCATCATAAGGGATAGGTTTAATTCTCGGTGTTCCATCTTTAGGTAATTCAGTAAGTAACACAATGAGACGAGGCAGTTTCGGAATGGCGTACACTGCTAGTGTTGAAGGTGGTGGGTTTTGTACATGGCCAAAGTGGAATGCAGACGCGAACTTCAAAGATATGAGTTTGTAGAATAGTGGTGTTGCTGAGTCAGCTATAAAACGAAATTGATTTTAGCATCCATTCCAAGCATCTATAAAACTATAGGGAGTTGTGTGCAACATCATTGTTGATTCAAAATGAAATTTTCTTGTTAACTTGGCAAAAAGAGCAAAGTTTCCAATTAATTTAATGCTTGTTTGATCTTTCTTAAATTATCATAACTGAGGAATGAACATGTTCATCTAGCTTTAGAATACTTACAGCAGTATAAAGTCATATACCGGTGTAATGTGCTACTGGAATAGTTCTCGACCATAGGGCAGGGTCTGATTTGACAAGGTCTAACCTGGATTCATAAGAAAGGCAATGAAAAGTAATGCCCTGCTTGAAAGAAAATCTTTTTAAATTAAAAGGAGACAACAAATACAAACCTGTAAAGAGAACAACGGGAAATTTTGGAGGAATGAATGAATATGCTCGTTGAATAAAATTTCGCAACATTGTATTCTTATCATCAACCATATTTGGCAATTTGNGTGCAACATCATTGTTGATTCAAAATGAAATTTTCTTGTTAACTTGGCAAAAAGAGCAAAGTTTCCAATTAATTTAATGCTTGTTTGATCTTTCTTAAATTATCATAACTGAGGAATGAACATGTTCATCTAGCTTTAGAATACTTACAGCAGTATAAAGTCATATACCGGTGTAATGTGCTACTGGAATAGTTCTCGACCATAGGGCAGGGTCTGATTTGACAAGGTCTAACCTGGATTCATAAGAAAGGCAATGAAAAGTAATGCCCTGCTTGAAAGAAAATCTTTTTAAATTAAAAGGAGACAACAAATACAAACCTGTAAAGAGAACAACGGGAAATTTTGGAGGAATGAATGAATATGCTCGTTGAATAAAATTTCGCAACATTGTATTCTTATCATCAACCATATTTGGCAATTTGTTCGTTATATCAGGAATACTTGAATATGCTTTTGCAATGGCATCATCCACTGACTCTGAGTTTTCCATTTTAACCAATTTGTTTATCTTTGCACCAAATGGGAAGACGAGAAAATTGCTTTTGATTAAAGTACGCGTAGGAGCCTGCGAAAGATGAAAACGTTATGAAAAGAGAAACGAGAAAGATTAATTTACAAGAAATGTTTTTGGACATGCACCAGCTATCATCATAAAAATTCTAGTCATGAAGAAAATAATTGCGACAAGATTGTTGTGCATTTGTTAATTTTCAAGAATTTAACAGCATTTCCTGAATCGCTAACTAATGGTAAAAGATGTTCCTACAGGGCTGCAATGGTCTAAAAGTTCTAAAAGACCTCGTTAGAAAATTCTAACATCGTAGTATGGCAGAGGTTCACAAACTATAATGTGAAACAGTCCTTCTTCGTATGCTTAACGATTTTAACGGAATGGCACAAGCATACGAAAACTCACAAAAATAATATTCGATACTGGAACAATCTGAATGCGTATATTGCATTGATCAAACTGAACTGATCACTTCAATCACTGGATTCATGGGTATCACTCACGAATCAAAACAGATGATAAATGCTTGAAATTACGTAAAAAATTCAATGAGACGTATATATCAAATGAAAACCAAACAACATATCAACAAAACCTGCTATATCTGAATGAAAGGAAACGATGACTTCAAATCAAGAATACTTACTATTTTGTAGAGAGTAGTTGTCAACTCTTTTTCATTAATGATACCAATGTCTATTCTATCTTTGATTTCTTCATTCGTATCATGTAAAATATCTTCTGATACTCTTTCTTTCGTTGCGATAATCCACGGTGTGTAATCACCAAAAAGATGTTCTTCAAAATTGTCACCATCTAGAGTAATTACTCTACAAAAGCATATCTGCAAATTTACTATAACGGTAATCAAAACATATTTCAATACAAAATTGTTTATAAAATCCATACTTGTTTCAGAAGAATCTGCTTCGTACGCACAATATTGCCAGAATAAATTCAAATATAACTGCAGCTTGTTAATTTCAAAAAATTATTGGACGTAAACAATAAGCCCCCGGGATAGGATGGACCTGTCAACTGAATTCCTAATTTCCTGAGGTGAAAACGAGGGTGAGGAAGCGAGGCATCACATTTGCAGTTGTACTCACCTTTGATTATGTTTGCTAGAAAGGAGAATGTTTGCTTTCTGGGGCAAACTGTGCAGAAGGCTAACGTCTACGTGTAAATCGCCGACTTGTGTGCATTCTGCAGATGCTGTCGATGGAAAAAGGCTGTAATTCGTTTGGTTCAGGGGCAAATATTTCGGCACCAAGCCTGATCGGTTGAGAATTTATGAGTCTCGTTGCTATCTTTGCTGCGCAAATAAGATACTTTATTCAGGTGTCTTTTGTAACCCCGGCTTATCAAATCAATTGCTGGTCAAACGCACGAAATTCAAACACAAATGGATGGACAAAGCAAAATGGATAGCAGGTGGAACGATGGCAGGGATTGATATTGTAGCCCCCCAGCTTGGAAAGGGGAGCTACACAATAAGAGACAATAACTCTTGAGACAATAACTTTTACCATAATTCGCAAGCTAGTTTAGTCTAAAATGGTTTAAATGACTTCATACGAACACTGCATTAACAATAAGCGCAAATTCCCATATTTTTATCTTCTCATGTTTGTAGGCCTACTGTATTAATTTTCTCCCGCTAATATTATACCATACCTTTGCTAAAAAAACATGACATTAGGCTATGCTATCACAGACGTAAATTATTGGACAGCTTGTGGAAACACCTCGTAACACGCTACAGGCAGTTGCGGCGCGCGAAACAATGAACCAGTGATTTTCACTGGAGCGTAAAATTTAGCGAGAGTTCGTCCAGACGCTACTGATTTGCTTTGTAAATATTGCCGCAAATTCGCGAAAACGGCCTAAATCAAGAAAGGAATAATCAATAAGTTTGGGTGAGAAAATATGGCAAATAAACTTAGAACTTTCTTTGTATTAATGATGTGTTTGATTCAAATCAAGTACGGAGAATTAATGATCAAACGCGAAGGTAAGTTGATGAATTAGGTTGCTAGCAACTGGTCTTAGTTAGGCTATCACTTGCCTTGCATCTGAGGCTAATTGCAAATCATTTCATTTTAATTCAAAGACTGCTATACTCATTTTTCATTATTTCTTTTAAGTTTTCGTGGAGTTTATGCATCGTCTCAATCTCGATTCTACAAGTTCTGCGTGTACTGATTTAAGCGTTTTATTTTTCTCGAATTTTGATGTTGGAAGCCTTGCTACATTACGCATGAAAGCACATATTGGAAAACAGGATTTTCAATCATCAAAATCGTGTGAGATATAAAGGCAACTTGAATGAGGGGCTAGTCTCTGGAATGGGCTTAAACCTGAACTAAAAGCAGCATCCACTCTGAAAAATTTCCGGGAAGGGCTGATGAAATTATATGCACTCGTTTTATTTCAAATTTTTATTAAATCATACTGTATTTATTGTGATAAATTTAGTTTATAGTTGTATATTTACTGCATGGCCCCCTGTAAATCAGTTGTTTTCACTGAAGAGCTACCATGTCTAAAAACTTGAAAATTAAAATTCAAACCCTTGACGAACAGCTGTTTCAGCCAACGCTTCAGCAACTTAACTATTAAGCAATGCTTCTCCGCAGACGGTCAAGTTACTTTAATTATCCACCCTTCTCTGGCATTGGCCAAAATCGACGGCCAATGTGCGAGCAAATAAAAGCGATTTGACGCCAAATATGATGCCTCGATATGATAGCTACAAATATTTGATACAAGAAGCCAAATTCCCACATCAGTAAAAATTAAGAAACTTGATTACTACTGATACTGATACCGGAAACCTATCATTTAAAAACTTTTCATTTATTGATATCTCCAACTTCTCATCCTTTCTTAGATCCAGAAGATGAATTTGTCACCCAAGGACACAAAATTCATCAAATGACGGGAAAACAAGGACATTTCGATGACATTAATGACCATGATGTGACATTTGGAAAAGAGAAGGTAAAATTTAATGAAGAGGCAGGGACAATGGGCGATGAGAGAGAGAGCGTATCTTTGTTACAAAATGACGACAAACAGAGGGGAAAACATTTCAAAGCAGAGCAAAAACATGGAGGTTTCACAAAGATAACTGATGACACTGATTCTAGGATAAAAGCAAAACCGTTGCCAAAAATGACCACATCAAGTTCACGTTCAAACGATGAATTCAAAGAACGAAGTGAGAAAACAACATCACATAAGAAAGAGTTGAAAATAGCTGATGATGATGATGAAGAAAGCAAGCAGAATGCTGTTCACGAAAGAGATAAGCCAACAGCAAGTGGTGCGAAGGAGGATGCCTCTCAAACAGATATAATAAATGAATCCGAGGCAACACCACCAACGGAAAGCTGGGTGATTAAAGTAACAACCACAGCAAGAACATTAAGCAATAATATGAATAAAAAGAGAGCGAATGCAAAAACGAAAACAAGAAAAACGTTAAATCAATCAGTAAATGCTGGTCCGACTAAACTTGCATCAACAAACACAGTCCCGAGTATAAAACCAACGACCATTAGTGAAACACCGGTTGCTACACAGTCTGCATTGAATTTAACCAGAACACCGAGCAAGAAACCGACCCCGGAAGCAGCCAGTACGCCTTTACCGTTCAATGATACCTCTCCTGAATATTCTGGTTCCGGGAATGGTGCTAATTCAAAGAAAATAGCTAAACATAACGAAGGGAGTGTTGTGAAAGAAATTAAACCTTCAGTTAAAGCAAACGTGGCCTCAAAAATTAAACAGGCCTCGAAGAAAGGGCCAACAAAACCTGTGACCCCTGTGTATGATGATAAAAATATTGACGATAATAACAGTGGGGAAAATGAAAAAGATGAAAACGAGGCAGATAACGAAAACGAGGAAGAAGGTGATGCAGTGGCAAGAACTCAAGAAAAAGAAGCTGAGAAGAGAATCCTCTGCGTGGGTGACTCGATAACAGAAGGATACTATGAAGGAGGCACTGCTTTTCACCCATATACTAAAAAATTAACAGAACTGCTGAATGCAGAGAAGAACAATGTAACGTATACTGTATATAATGAAGGCATAAGTGGAGAATGTATTTATCCAGAAATGGTAAATAGAATGCCGCAATTATTACAGAAATATAAACCACTGGATTTGGTTATTATAATCGGAGGAACCAATGACCTTATGCACAAAAATTGCACTAAAGGGCATTTATTTGAAAAAATCAAAGAAATGCATGATATGGCGCACAAGGCCGGGGTAAAAACTGTCGCAGTTACAATTCCTGATTCGAATGCCCCTCAGCTACCTGGGAGGAAGGAACAAGAGAACACATGGGAAGGGGTCAATGATAAATTGAGGGAATACGCACAAGGGAAAGATAATGTCATATTTTGTGATTTAGCTGAAGAATTACCTTATAGAACATTAACAGATGATGAACGAAAGAAATATTGGGATGATCCTTTACATTTCACACCTTTAGGATATGATCGCATGGCCGAAGTTATCTATGATGTTGCTCAAGGAAACATCTAACCAATCAAGTGATAAATTGCTCCACCACTGTTGAAAATAAACACGAGCTAGTTTGCAAGTCAGCCCTAATCATTGACCATACACAGGATGATGATTAACGGACATCAGGAGTATGACGTTGTTAACACAAGTAGTCTTCATGGAGCAAAACAATTGAACGAGATTCTGAGTTTCAATTTTGACTCTTACGAGTGTCACCCTGACTTAAATAGGGTATAGGGACCGATTTCGAGGGGAACGATTGCCCATAGAATTTGACTTTGTAAATGATAGAAACTACAATGAAAGACTTTAATATCCAGAAAATTGGGTGTCTAATCATTTTCAAGTGACTATCGTCTAATGAAGGAGAAATAAATCCAAAAACAGAGCACTGGCAGTAATACATTTCCCTTAACATACAGCCAAAAAAGTTTTATGAAATGATAAAACAAGGTCTTATGCAGCTCAACAACAATAGCATAAATGCTTCCCTGCATACGCTTCTTCGAGTTAAGTCCAGCAGTTTGTTATACAGTGCTTTTACCCCCTCTCCGCGATAACCAGCATTGCAGACAGCGTTTTCACTTGACGAGCTCTAGAAGTCTTACCAAGTATCTTGTCGCTCAATGATAACACATAACCTGTTACGAGTTCCGTGATGATTGACATGGTTGTTGGAAATTCTTTTGATTACCGCTCCTTCCGAGCTAAAAATAAAATGAAAGTAATGGTATTTTAACGTTTTTATAATAAAACTCACAGTCTTCTTTTAGCAGAATCTGCTAAAGTTTCAATCTGATCCCGAGTGTTACATCCTAAACTATATGTTGTTTGTTTGCTTGCCATCTATTTTAAAACACTCAAACTTTACATTGTTATAAAAAAACTTGTTTATATAAAACTATTGTAGTTTCATAATGGCCAAAAATTTAAAAACTCTACTACTACGTTTGAGATGCATTAAGAAGCTCTAAAACCTAACTTTGAATCTTTTCATAACAATATCTGACTGCACACATGAAAATCTTCTTCAGTAACATTAATAATAATTGCATGTTTTGGGCCTAATAGAACTCTTCTTCATACCAAATCATTTATATCACCATTTTTGCATCAAACGAGTAAGAAACAAATTACGAAACTTAAAGTACTCATCAAAGTTTCTTCAATAAAAAATATTAATAAGAACAGAATATGTCATGTCCATAACAAAGTCCTTCCTATCAATCTTAAGGAAGTCTACGAAACAAGCATCTATGGCATCCCTAAAGTAAATTCACCTACAAAAACATTTGATTCGTGAAAACTAATAAATAATCATTTAAGATGAGAACAAAAATGCACATAGAAAGAAAATACTCACGTCGATTGTATGTGTAGCTTTTATTTCGTCTGTAACTTTCAAATGGATCGTTCAAATCGACACCAACACCCTGATAAAAAAAACCATTAAATAAAATCTGAAATTTACCAAGGAAGATACCGGTTGCAAAAAATTAGAACAGAAATCTATTGTTTGAAAAGACCATAACGCGGAGACCCTGGAACCAATTTTAAAATATCAAAATACTCCATCAGACCGAGGCTTCAACTGGATATGGAGTAAACAGTAAAATTTGATGAATTAGTTGATGTGCTTTTAAATGAAGAACCACCTGACAATAAACTTCTATGAGCCTCTTGGAACGATTGTACTTGAATGACAAGCACCGATCCTGTCACGAATTCCATTGATATTCTTAAACAGCTCCAGCGAGCTTGAGAAAAAGAGAGTCCCTTATTTTGTACATTACATTTAACCAACCTTAACCGGCTGAAAGAAAAAATCTAACAGAGACTATAAATAATTACATGTACCTTAAACATATCTCCTTTCTCTCTGACGTCACCTCCTTTAATGGGTTCTTGTATTCCTCTTTCTTCTCGTCCAAGACCTTTGCCACCCCATCCTGAAAGAATCCACGTCAAAAATTTAAAAACATGACTGATAAAGTGTCGAACGAAAATTTAAAATACCTAAAAGAAACTGATTATCTTTGCAATTCTAGAATAATTAGTAGAGACTAATTACAAGAATATACTTTCTTGTACCGTCCAACTAAAAAAAGTGCTAAAAGAAACAATTTCGTCAACAGTTAGGAACATTTAAAAACATTTGAAGAACACTCTCAGAAAGAAATAAGAAACCTTCAGAATGCCTATGAAAGTATTTCAACATTAGCTATGGTTTCTAAATTATTTAGTACTGTCGCACTGCACGGTACAATCCAAATAATTCCACATGGTGTAGAGAGGCAGCAACACCCAAGATGCATACTTTCAATGCTATAAAAGGTATATGTGTAGGTAAAGGTAAAGGTATAGGTAAAGGTATATCAAATGAATATTTGCAAAGAAGCAACAGTTTTCACAAGAACTGCTCGAAAAAGGAATGGTTGGAGAAATCAGATGGATGAATGAAATGAGGAAAATAGCCAAAAAATGGTTCCAGGACGCAGATATATTGCGATGCAACTAAATACCGGTAATCAGAAATACATACCCATTTTCTTGAGCATTTGGTGACCAACGTTGCTTTCCTCGATTTTTGATTCAAGAGTCTTTGATTCAAACATACTAAAATAAATTTAAAATGTGATGGGTTATGAGAACAATATGTACTTTCCAACGAGAATAATTCGACTAGTAAAGAACCTACAAATCAAACTGAGTGAGAAAACCAACGAATAGACATAAATTCAAGAGCTCGTCCCCAATGTTCTATATACTAAAAGCCGTGAGTTGTAAAATGGAAAATTCAAAAATGTATTTTACTCAGTTAGACGCAGTAGACGTTTCGAATCGCGATTTTAATAAATGAAATTTTCTATCAAAATTTTAATAGAGTCACACACCCTTTGCCCTCAACAGAATTATAACAATTAGAAGAAATACGCAAAATATGCAGGAAATATATACCAACTAGCTCATGAGTGTCCATCTCGGCAAATGCGACAACATATTTTGGGACACCCGGTACACAAACTATGCATAAACCAAACATAAAAAATAAACATAAAATATACGCGAATTATACATACACAAAACCAGTGGGAGGTGTAGGACTTCTTCTTGGGCTTCTCGTTCGAACTGGGACTGGCGATCTTGATCTTGAACGAGACCGCGATCTGTCAGAAAGAAAATAAACACTCATCAAATCAAATAGTTTTCTTTTCAGTGAAATCTTAGCCAATCGTGGATATAGTCTCTACAGGCTTTAAATGATTGAGATTCAACTTACAAGACTTATCTTATATAGGGTATCTCAAAAAATTGTTCGACGTTTGATTAAATATAAAAAAATAACGATACAATGAATTGGCGCCATTGTAAGACAGTCCTTCTCTAAGATCGTAAATTTATTTTAGACACCAGAATCTTGCAAATCCGCTGAATATTCACGGAGCTACATGCTCTTGAAGTTCAAGTTTGTGCAAAAGCTGAAACCAGAGGCTTGTCCATAGCATTTGTAAT